>JBBPQP010000618.1:0-20575 GCA_038092555.1 Boletus subgraveolens
CAGTTCCCAGGTACTAGCCTTGTTGAGCGTGTCAAGCTCTTCATGGATACCCTGTTCCCACTGGGGCCAGTCTGGGCAGTGACGTGTGTCTGCAAGGGTGCTAGGCTCGAGCACTTCGGCTGCAGTGCTGGCCTGCTCGATGAGCATGGTTAGCTCACAGTCATCAAAATTGAGCTCATACCTCTCCTCAATTGCTGTGAGGATTTGCTCTGCAGTTCCGTCAGCTTCGAGGATAGTGGGTTTGAGGACAGGAGGTGGAGCTTGGACACCGTGAGGAAGAGAGGTGGTGGTGGCTTTGCCATTGATAATATCAAGTACACATTGGCTGGGTTTGCAGGCTTGCTTAGCACATGGTTCATCATCATCGCTGGATGCTGGTAGGTCAGGAGGGTGGAGTGGTGGAGAGGCAAAAGGTGAGGGTAGCGGTGTGAGCAGTGATGGTGGTGTATCAGGGCGAGTAATGTGTGGGGGTGGCATGGCAGTGGCTTTTGCCGAAAGCTGTGCGACAGATATGACAAGCGTGGGTGATGGCTTGGCAGCTGTGACAGAAAGGGGTGGCTGTGCTGAGGTGCCGATGCCTAAAATGGTAGGTTCTTCCTCCCCCTCAACAGCATGCGGCGCAGTGTCAAAATACACGTTGCGCTCAATGGTCACAGTGTGTTTCAATGGCCAGTACACG
Organism: Boletus subgraveolens; assembly: GCA_038092555.1. Classification (NCBI taxonomy): domain Eukaryota; kingdom Fungi; phylum Basidiomycota; class Agaricomycetes; order Boletales; family Boletaceae; genus Boletus; species Boletus subgraveolens. The sequence goes on from JBBPQP010000618.1 coordinate 680, forward strand.
CAACAAGCATTCTCGGTGCAGTCGTCAATTCCCATCCATTTCCCTTGCTCAACTCTTCCCCCTAGCTTCAAGCCAGTGCCTGTTTTGACGAATACAGGTGATCTCCACTCACATAATCAGTTCAGATCCAGTGTTTTGCCCATTGCAACCTCATATGGTGTTTTTCCTGCGAGTACCTTGGTAGGGGTTCTATTTTTCAACCATACAGCATGACGTGCGGCTTCTCCCCACAGGAACTTTGGTAGTCCGCTCACGTGCAACATTGCATGAACCTTTTTAAGGATTGTTCAGTTTAGTCACTCAGCAATGCCATTGTGTTGCGGTGTGTCGTGCACTGTCAGACGCTGCACAGTGCCTTGTAGCTGAAGGTAAAGTACAAACTCTTTGCTTTGATACTCTCCCCCTTGATTCAAGTGGAGTAATTTGACTTTTGCAACTAGTTGGCGATCCAGCCATGCTTTGAAGCCATGGTAGGCATCAAATGTCTTGCTTTTCTGCCACAGGAGGTGAAGATGGGTGAGCCGTGTTTTGTCATCTGTGAAAGTCACATAGTAGCATTTGCTGCCCAGCATTGTGACAGGTGACGGGCCCCAGACATCAGAATAAACAACACCACTGACTGAGTCAGCGTGTGAGCCTCCGCATTCCTTCGCTATGGCTTTACGTATGGCTTTCCCATAGACACACGAGTCACAGAAGGTATCTGGTTCACTCAAGTTGAATTCAAGGCCACTGACAAGACTTTTTTCAGCAAGTCAACAAGCAACACTTGATGCAATATGACCCATCCATTGGTGGAACTCCATCACAGTGAGTCTTTCCATTGCAGCACCAGCATGTTCGTCCTCATGTACAACATGATACAGGCCTTTGGCTGATCATGGTATGTGTCCGATCGTCTCTCCATCAGCACTGCAGATTGTGCAATGTCCATCTGTGAAAGTCATCGAGAGCCCAAGCTCATCAAGACAGCCAATCGACACGAGCGTGTACCCCACCTTGGGTGAGTACAGAACCTCTGTTAATCATAGTTTTGAGACTTCTACCCCATTGGGTATCTTGATGATCAGATTGCCTACTCTGGTAGTGCTGAATTTTTGTTGGTTCGCAGCAGTGAAGGACTTGGGTGGGATTGGTTTGAGATTCAACATATGATCTCGGTCTGGGGAGATGTGATGTGTGGTACCAGAGTCATACAATTTGACACAGTGGATTTCCTGTGGATGGTTGCTGACCTCCATAGCTTCCTTGTTTGGTTCTTCATTGGCAATAGATGGCTTTGTGCGGTCGACTGATGCTTCATCATCAAATTCCTGCACCTCATCGTTCCATCCACAACCCCACAGGCTATTGTCACTAATGTCTGAAAACCAGTCGTCATCACCTTCAAGCGCATCATGGCTCATACCCAGGTATGGTTCCTCTTCATCAGAATCTGATTCAATGGATTTCAGATCCGGTATCGATTCATCGTCGCTGATGACTCCAAATACTCCATCCTCGTCATCAGAGTCGAGCATTGCCATGTGTGCACCATCAGATTGGTGCATCACGGTCCTTCTGTCATCCTTTGGTGCCTTATCGCACTTTGCTGCTAGGTGCTGATCGGATCCACAGTTTCAGCACAGCTGTTTCAGTCTGTTGCCATGAGGAGGGCAATTCCCCCGGCCTTGTCCTCTGGTTCTAGGTGATGAAAATACAGCCATTGCTTCATCCTGATCTTTTGTGTCGTTTCCAGTGGTACATTTTATTTTTTGTCTGTCCGCTTCTTCACTGATCAATGAGATCAGGGTGTCTGGTTCAATTGTCTTGGTGGATGCATACATGTGGGCAGCAGTGAGCTGACCAGATGCAAAGTTGGCAAGAGAGTTCAGGAGGGATTGGATGATTGTCGAACGGTAATCTGATTCTTTGATGTCGATGCCTACTGATGCTAATTCCTCACGCTTTGTCACAGCCCATCTAGGAAATGTTGGACATCGCCACCCTTCGCGATCTTCGACTCCAGGAACTGCGTATGCAGTTCTGTTTGCACGTAAGCTCCTTTCTTGGTATACTTGCATATGATCTCCTTCCACATCTTGCTGATGCTCTTCTGTTTGCGGACCTTCAGCACAGTCAAGTCTGGGATGTGCTGGGTCAGTAAGTGTTTCGATATCCCTTTGTTCTTTTTCCATTTGTTAATTTCCTCAATTTGCACAGCCAACAAAGGAGAGGGGTGTGACGGTTCAGGGGTCAATCCATCAAAGTGTCCCCATATCTCCTTGGCTTCAACAGCAATCTGGAAGCGAAGAGAAAAAATGGCCCAGTTCGTGCCTTTGACATCAAGCTTGGGCACGTTGTTAGGGAGTGTGTTGGTGGTAACAGGAATGGCAGTTGACATTTTGGTAAATGGTAATCGAGTTGTTTAGTATGAAGCAGCAGGGCTCATAACCTGTGAGATTGTGAGCAAATGTGAGGAGCGAAGCACGTCAACTATACAAGATAAACTCAGTTGCAGTTGGGACAATGGACTCAATATGTATTCACCTATATGAGATAAACTATGTATGGGGTAAGTAAAAAGGTGTAGGTATAAGTGTTAGTGGCTCACCTCAGTCACTGTTGGGACAACGGACTGAGGGTGACCACTATCGAGTGATGGACTAAATACTTTGTGAGTATAAGTATTGGAACTAAAGAAGTAACTATTGGAATGAAGGGTCATCAAAGTGATATACAATAAGTATGTCGCGTAACAAGCTGGGCCGGTTGGGCTATGTGTCAGAACCTTATTCTTTCTTTCTTCTTTCACCTTTTCACTTCTTCACTATTCCCATCATTCACAGAATACGATAGAACATCGTAGAACATTCTTCATACTTCTCTGATCGCTTACCACTTCTTAGTCAGCATCCCTCTAGTAGTATATATACTCGACTTGTATCGTAGTAGTTTTCCCTCAGAATTGGATCGTCTTTACTTGAGAACATCCCCGAAGGGTATTCCCTAAGGCCTTTCTTGAGACGATCTGATATAATCCAATTCTCTGTTACCTTACCGTTTACCCTTCCTCATCATCATTGCCCTCGACAGCAATCTTCTTGCTTGTCATTGATCTCCTCTCTTCTACTCGCTGTGTATACGTGGACCACAGCATTAAGCGGAATCTGTTGCCTAGACAAAAACTAGGATTGGTTTAACACCAAGCAAAGGTTAATTGCAGCTTCCACACTGCACATACAGTTGTCTGCTGTCAATAAGGATAAAGTTGTTCCTCCCATAGTGCACCAGGGATATTCCATGTAAAGTCCAGAAGAAAACTTGACTTATATGCTTGTTGACTGCGAGACCGTCATCCGTTGCTACATGTCGTAGTGCCGACATTGAGCACCCTTGCTCTGTCTACCCCCCAACACGCTGAAGAAGCCCTCAAGCTTCTAGATTCTCTCCTCCCACTTTCCACCGCTATTGGACTTGATCCTGGTTGAGTCGTCAGTTAGACGAGTAAACAGGAGCTCAGTCATCGTGTCCCACCTAAACTGTCACCATTTCCTCCTCCAACCTCATCCACATTCCACTGTATTATAATGACTTCCCGACCCACATTGCGAGCGGTGTCAATCTTAGCAACAATGACTCCCTCTACCATCCATGCTCCCCAGGCTATGCAGTCTATCCTGCCATTCCGATCCCAACTCAATGACTCCTGTCCCCCATCTGTAAATCCATATCATATTCATCTTCCGGAGACTCCCATCGCCAATACTTCGACTTCCCTACCGACGGTGACAAGGGAAGTTCCCTATATAGACAGGAGAGAAACCCCAGAGACTGTAGCTGCAATGATCAAGCAGCAAATATCGGCATTTTTCGACCAATATGCCAAATGGACAACAAACTATCTGATCAGCGCTTGAGGGGCTGGCCCTGCACCACCGATCCCCTACAACACAATCGAAATGCTACACAGTCTCCAACCCCCCTCCTATACCCGACCAACGTTAGGATTACGGAGGAGTACCTCCCGTCCTCTCCCATCAGAACCTACACCCCGAATGCCACTGGCTGCAGAGCGCCAAGTGCAGGAGGGAGTATACGGATCTATGCACACACCCCCCCCCGAGTCAATCTTCCTTTGTCTGGAGGCCGCTTAGGGAAGAATCGGCTGCCCAAGCCTGCCTATTACGATGGCAACAAGGAAACTTTCGTGCAGTGGATGTGAACCATGAAAATGTATCTGCGTTCATTTGAGGAAGGAATGCCGGATGACCAATAGAAAATCACAATCGTCCTGTCATTTCTTACTGGGAACAATGCCACAGGGCGTTTCGCAGACTTATTCGTAATCCAGAACGAAGAACATCTGGATCAATATCCCTTCGCACAATTCTGGGACACTCTTGTTGAGATGTTCCAACCCAAGTCGCTACAGAGAGACGCAGAGAGAAAACTGCGCGCCCTGAAGCAAGGCAGCAATGAGACGATCAAAGATTTCTTTATTAAAATGTCTACTCTCATCGTCGAAGCGAAGTGGAACATCCAGTCACATGGAGTTCACCTTATGGAGATCGCAAGGAATGGGGTCCAATTCAAATACATGGAATTTGTCATCAGCCAGGTCCCAGGCATCGTCAACGAACACGATGTACGCATATGGGAGAAAGAGCTCATCAGAGCCGAGTATTCCCTCCGCATCCTCAACAATGCAAAGAAAGCCTCACTCCACACAACAACTTGGACTCCTCATCGCCCACAACAACCATCCTGTCCTCAGGCGCAAGCACCAGTACCAGCTGCAAAGGCTGCACCACCATACCAATACCACCTGAACGCTATGGGAACCTTTGTGGGAGCAGGTGCTCCAATGGACATCGGAAAATTGCACGCACAAGGGAAATGCATCAGCTGTGCAAAGGAAGGAAAAGATCAGGCCTGGCCCTGCTCGGTTCACTTCAAACCACGTCCTCGCCAAGTACATACATTCAAGATAAACGGACATGTCATAGAGTATGATTCCCCCTGCCAATTGGCTGAGAAGGTGGCAGAAATTACCAAAAAGGATTTTCCCAACATAGAGTAGCACAGTCGTCTACCTCTACGAACAATACTTCATTATGTACCACATCTAAGTCATCGAATCAATTCTCTGTGTTACAAATTGAAGAACCAACCGAGTCTGAGTGTGATGTGGCTGCTGAGTGCCCTCCACCAACAATACTACAATGCCCCAAAAAGGCAAAGAAAGATATACCAGTTGGACCTCTGGTTAACGAAAATGGTACCGAAAGTCAAACAGTAGAGAAAAGGAGCAAGTGCTCCTCATGGATGAACACAGTAGATCCCTGGTCAACCCAGTGGATTCAAAAGGTCTGTCAAGATACAGATGAAAAGAGGGCTCTAGCACACCTCCGATCCTTCATACACGACACATGAACAGCGGAAGTCACTCCTCAGCTGATCACTGAGATTAGTGACATGTCCCCTATCAAGGCCCACCTGTTGTTGCACGAGCTGCAAAGCAAGCCACAATATAAGAAAATCTTGAAAAAGGATGACCACTCACTGACCATACATGTGGGAATGCTTCTTGACAATGGAAGGACAATTGAAGCCAACGTGCTCATCGACTCTGGCTGTACCGGATCGACCATCGACGCTTCATTTGTCAAACGAAATAACTTTCCTACTCACAAACTCCCCCATCCCATTCCCGTGTATAATGCTGATGGAACACCAAATTCACGAGGTGCCATCACCAACTTTGTCTTGGTTGAACTCTCCATCCAAGACCACATTGAAAAGATTTCTCTTGTGGTGACTGACCTTGGAACACATCCTCTATTCCTCGGTTACGACTGGCTCAAACATCACAATCCTGTGATTGATTGGACCTCACAATCCATTTCTTTCTCGTGCGAAGATCATATTCCCGATCTCATCTCTACTGAGGACGATGATGATGATTTGGAATATCACCAATCTTGGAAGGAGGGTGATCACATCTTTAAAATTGAAGCCCTTGATTACCTCATGTCCTAAGGCATCGCCCAAGATCTTGCGATCGAAGCACAAAAAGAGAAACATCTTAAAACCTTCGAGGACGTCATACCGGAAGCCTATCATCCATTCAAAGACGTTTTCGCCAAGGAAACATTCGACGAATTGCCCCCATCTAGACCATGGGATCATGCTGTTGAATTACTCCCAGGCAATCATCAAGTCGACTGCAAAACATACAATCTAACAGTCGACAAACAAAAGGAATTAGATGCTTTCCTCGAAGAAAACCTCACCTCTGGTCGCATCCGTTCCTCTAAATCCCCATTCGCATCCACCTTCTTCTTCATCAAAAAGAAAGACAGAAGGCTTCGTCCTGTTCAGGATTATTGAAAGCTAAATGCTATCACTGTCAAAAATCGATATCCTCTCCCCCTGATCACCGAGTTGATCGACAAGCTCAAAGGAGCAAAACACTTCACCAAACTCAACATTTGATGGGGATACAACAACATACAGATGAAAGAAGGAGATGAATGGAAAGCCGCCTTCCAAACCAACCAAGGACTCTTCGAACCTCTGGTAATGTTCTTCGGATTGACCAACTCACCAGCGACCTTTCAAACAATGATGAATCACATATTCCAAGATCTGATCAATCAAGGAAATGTGGTCGTCTACATGGATGACATCCTTATCTTCACGGAATCATTAGAGCAGCACCACCAAATTGTACAAGAAGTACTCCAAATCCTCCAAAAGAACAAACTAAGTCTACGTCATACAAAATGTGACTTCGAAGTCAATGAAGTCGAATATCTCGGACTCCTCGTATCACACCAAAAGCTGCACATGGATCCAACAAAGATCAAAGGAGTCACCGACTGGCCTGTCCCCAAGTCCAAAAAAGAAGTTAGAGGATTCCTTGGATTCCTAAATTTCTATCGACGATTTGTAAAGGACTTTGCCAAGATCGCTCGACCACTCAACGCTCTCACATCAGAGAAAGTGGAGTTCAAATGGTCCAAGGAATGCCAAAAAGCCTATGAACTTCTAAAGGAGACCATCATGACCGCTCCCGCACTCATCATGCCAGAAAATAACAAACCATTCTGCCTAGAAACCAACGAATCTGGAATCGGCATTGGAGCAGTCCTGTCACAGGAAAAAGAAGGCTGTTGACACCCCATCACATTCATATCGCGATCATTAAATGAAGCTGAGAGGAACTACCATGCTGCAGATCTCAAGATGGCCACCATAATATTTGCTCTGAAAGAATGGCGCCACTATCTACTTGATGTGAAACATGAGTTCGAGATCCTGACAGACCATAAAAACCTTGAATACTTCAAACGTCCACAAGATCTATCGCAATGACAGGCACAGTGGAATCAACTCCTCCAAGAATACCACTTTGTGATCAAACATCAATTGGGAAAAACAAATCCAGCCAACCCACTTTCCCAACAACCCGACTTTGACATCAAAGTTGAAGATAACAAAGAGATCACCGTGCTAAGTCCCGAACGATTCACAAATGACGAAGGAGCTGCTGTGCACTCTATTGCATTCGAAGAATGAATCAAGAACCTCCAATTGTGCGCCGAGAAATTTGCACTTGAGGGAGTCAAAAAGAGCGATTCACCATGGAAACTCAAAGATGGACTCATCCATTGGGGAAACGCCCTCTATGTCCCCATGGAACCCTCCCTTCGAGAAGCGATCATTGTCCAAAACCATGATCATCCTCTATCTGGACATCCCGGCGCGCACAGAACAACAGACTTGATTCGAACAAGGTACTACTGGCCCTCGATGAAGAAGGATGTTGCTCGTTATGTCTCCGGTTGTGACATCTGTCAGAAAGTCAAAACCAAAGCTAAATGAACACAATTGTATCCAAACGAGCCCACCGATGGACCATGGGAAGTGATATCAATCGACCTCATTGGTCCACTCCCAGAGTCAAATGGCAAGGATGCCATCCTCACCATAGTCGACACATTCTCAAAAATGGTGCACTTCTTCCCCATTTCCACCATGATCACTTCTGCAGGCGTCACCAAAATTTACAAAGATCATATATTCAAACTCCATGGCACACCAAGAAAGATCATCAGTGATAGAGGGGAACAATTCATCTCGTCTTTTATGACAGCACTACAAGAGCTTTTGCAGATCGAAGGGAATCCCTCCACCGCTTATCATCCTCAGACGGATGGACAATCAGAACGGTTCAATGTGCTGGTCGAACAATACCTTCGCATCTATGTAAACCACTGACAATCCAATTGGACAGAGTGGCTTCCCCTCGCTGAATTCGCACATAACTCAAAAGTCTCTTCCGCTACGAAAACATCTCCATTCCTCTTGAACTACGGACAGACCCCTCATATCAATACAACACAAAAATCAATTGCAAGGAATGGAAATGAAGAAGCATCTGTGTTTGTCGAAGAGATGAAAAAAAGTCACGCTCGAGCAAAAGAAGCTCTCCAACATGCCACCAACGACATGAAAAAATACCATGATTGAGGAATGCAACCACCACGAGAATACCAACCAGGAGATCTCATGCTACTCGAATCAACTAATATCTGTTCGGATCGTCCTTCACGTAAACTCGACAACAAACGATATGGACCTTTCAAAGTCATAGCAAAAGTTGGAAAAGGAGCATATAAACTCAAACTCGACTCTAAGTGGCAAGGAATTCACCCGGTCTTCAACGAATGCCTCCTCCATCCATATCACAAAGGAGAATTCCCATCGCAAAAGAAATCACCTCCTCTGCCACCAGTCATACAACCACAAGGAGAAGAACATGAGATTGAAAACATCATCGACTCTTGAGAGCAAAGAGGAAATCTCGAATATCTCGTCCACTTGAAAGGATTTCCCCGAGAAGAGAACAAGTGGAAGAAGGCATCTGAACTCAACAACACCTCTGATGCCGTCAAAGATTTCCATCGCCTTCATCCTACTGCTCCTCGACCTAAGCAAACCATGAGAGTTCATTTCGCCAACAACGATTCACCATGTTCTTGTCCCATCTGTCTCAACAAACCACTCCCTACTCCCTCTCCTATGTTTCTTGATCCCAACTTTCTCTCTTTCTGAGAAAATATGGACCATTTACATAATTACTCCTTTGATACTCCCCTAACAGACACTCCATATATAGAAGGTGAACTCATTGAAAGGGACTTCGACTCTTAAAAGGGGGGTAATGTCAGAACCTTATTCTTTCTTTCTTCTTTCACCTTTTCACTTCTTCACTATTCCCATCATTCACAGAATATGATAGAACATCATAGAACATTCTTCATACTTCTCTGATCGCTTACCACTTCTTAGTCAGCATCCCTCTAGTAGTATATATACTCGACTTGTATCATAGTAGTTTTCCCTCAGAATTGGATCGTCTTTACTTGAGAACATCCCCGAAGGGTATTCCCTAAGGCCTTTCTTGAGACGATCTGATACTATGTATGTATGGAATGGAGAGCATATGGTGATGAAAGAGAAATGTATCGTACAGAATTGGTGGCACACACGCTTGCACATTTCAACATCTTTGTCTAATCATAATATAGAACAACATCCTTCTCGATGCAAATTACACTGCACGCTTAGTCGATTTCGGCTTCGGCTCCTTGGTGGGGAAATTTCCCGAAGCATTGTCCTATCTCCAGAGATCCAGCACTCGATCGGGAGCCTTGCGCTGGAATGCTCCAGAGCAAGTTCAATCGGAAAAGACGTTTCAGAGGACAACGAAGAGTGATATATACTCGTCTGGATGTATCGGCTTCCAGGGAGGTCTGTTAACCACAGAATATGGGTCGATTCTGATTATCTTGCAGGTGTTTTCCGGGAAACAGCCGTGGTCAGAATCCGCGGAAGACGCTGCCGTTGTTTCATGCTTGGCGAAGGGCCAGAAGCCAGGCCGACCAGCGTCTCGAGCGATGGATGACTCGCACTGGAATTTTCTTCAAGATTGCTGGTCACCAATGGATGAGCGGCTCGATGCGACGGCGGTCATCTCCGCCGTCCGACACTCTTGAGCTGTTCCATTCCGGCCTCTTCGTGATATCACAGTCGAGTCGCACTGATTTCTTTGCGGACGATTCGTCATGACTCTTGATCCAGTCTGTTTGCCTCGATGGTTTAACTTATATCTCTGCCATATCTTACTCTCCCGTGTGGGTCGCGAGTCACAGTCAGGGCTGGACCATGACGAAGGCGAGAGAGAGAGTTCGAAAGGGGAGAAAGGTTTGGAAATGGAGATACATACTATCCTTTTTTTGTGGTCGATTCATTGTCGTCTGTTACCTACGGTGGAGGGTTTGAGCATACTCTTGACATCCTTGAGCAGGATAATCAAACGGGTACAGTGATAACTCTGGATTCGGTCTGTCCGCCTTGACATGTTAACTTATATCATGGCCACATCCTACTCTCCAGTGTGGCTCGCGAGTCTGGGCTGAGCGCTGAACCGTGATGTCAAGACGAGAGTGTGTTCGAAGGGGGAAGAGTTTCAAGGAAATGGGGATACAGGACGGGAATAGATTTAAGATGGTCAGCGGGTATAGTAAAGCTTTCCTTCGTCAGTCGATTCGTAGGACCAGAGTCACGGTAGCTGTTGTTCGGTAACTCGAGACATGGGCTATATATGATCCAGTACGAGGACAAAGGGTGGAGGGAAACAAGGAATAGGTCACTGCGACGTCACCCGGGAGTGGATAGTTGGGTTACGCAAGAAGGGAAGGTTGTAGGTTGTGACGTCGTTGAACATGCGTCCTGCGTGTCAAGTCCATCATTAGGTTGACCGGTGACCCGGAGAGTTTGGGCAGACCAAGAAACGAGGACGATGGGAATGGCGGTTACAATACTTTTGCATCACACCATTCACAAAACTGTAGTTTCTGTTTTGTATCCCTCTCCCTGTATAGCCTGGTTAACCATCAGGTCTACAGCATCCTTGTGTGTCGACATTGCTTCCTCCAGGTCACTTGACTTGCCAGACAACTCAAAACGAGCTCTGAAGGAGAGAGAAAGGTTGCGGAGATAGCCAGGTTTGTCAGGGTGGCTATCAGGGGTAAGCTCGACAGCAGCCTTGTGCCTCGAAACCGCTTCGTCGAGGTCACTCAGCTCGCCGAGCTGCTCGAAACGGGCGACAAGGCAGTTACCAAGGTTGTCCAGACAGCTAGGTGTGCCAGGGTGGCCATCAGGGGTGAGCTCGAGGGCATGCTTGTGCCTCGAAGTTGCTTCCTCGAGGTCAGTCAGCTCGCCAGAGTGCGTGAAACGAGCTCTGAGGGAGAGGGCGAGGTGGTTCAGATGGTCAGGTTTGCCAGGATGGCTGTCAGGGGCGAGCTCAGCGGCATCCTTGTGCCTTGAAATGATTTCCTCGAGGTCGCTCAGATTGCCGAAGCACTTGAAACGGGCTCTGAGGGAGAGGCTGAGGTTGTTCAGATGGTCGGGTTTGTCAGGGTGGTCGTCAGAGGTGAGCTTGACAGCATCCTTGTGTCTCGAAATGGCCCCCTCGAGGTCACCCGGCTCACCGAGCCGCTCAAAACGAGCGACAAGGTAGTTACCAAGGCTGGCCAGACAGCCGGGTTTGCTAGGGTGGCCATCAGGGGTGAGCTCGACGGCATCCTTGTATCTCGAAATCGCTGCCTCGAGGTCACCCGGCTCGCCCAGTCGCTTGAAACGAGTAGCAAAGCAGTTACCAAGGCTGACCAGACAGCTAGACTTGCCAGGGTGGCCATTAGGGGTGAGCTCAACAGCATCCTTGTACCTCGAAATCGCCGCCTCGAGGTCACTCAGCTCGCCAAGTCGCTCGAAACGAGCGACAAAGCAGCTACCAAGGCTGGCCAGACAGCCGGGCTTGCCAGAGTGGCCATCAGGAGCGAACTCAACAGCATCCTTGTTCCTCAAAATCGCTTCCTCGAGGTCCCTCAGGTCGCCGAAGCACTCGAAACGAGCTCTGAGGGAGAGGGCGAGGCTGTTCAGACAGCCGGGTTTGTCAGGATGGTCATCAGGAGTCCCCTCCACGGCATCCTTGTCCCTCGAGACTGCTTCATCAAGGTCACTGGGGTTGCCCAGGCACCAAAAACGGGTTAAAAGGGAACCAGCAAGGTTGGTCAAACAGCCGGGTCGGTGAGGGCTGCCATCCTGAAGAAGCTCCACAGCGTCCCTATGCCTCGAGATTGCTCGCTCGAGGTCGCTGGGGTCACCAATGCGCAGGGCACCAGTCGTGATATACCGCCCAAGGTTGTCCAGCCGATCGAACTGAGCTTTCGGAGTGAGGTACACAGCGCTTCCAGTTGTGGATATCGATTTGCCGAGGTCAGAGGCATTGCGACAGAAAAATTGTACAAGAAGCGCTGCACCAAGCCTACTGAGCAACCAAGGCTTTTCGACATGGCCGTCTGGTGTGAGTTTTACGGCTTCCTCAATCATGGAAATTGAGTGGTCGAGGTCGGAGACATCGCCACATTGTACAGAACGTATGCAGAGTGCGTCACCAAGGGAGGCGAGCACCAAGGGCTTATCGAAATGGCCATCTGGAATGAGCTGCGCGGCTTCCTCGACCGCTAAAATTGACTTTTGAAGATAATCAAGGTCGCCGGTTATCTCGAAGCGTTTACGCAACACAGCGCTGAGGTTGATCAACCGGTATGGCCGGTCGAAGTACCAATCTGGAGGGATTCGAGCAGACCGATCCAATTCCGAGATCAGCTGGTCAATCTCGATCAACCGTCCTGACGTCTTGGCCTGGTATCGTTTGAGGGTTTGAAGTATGAGAATCGCGGCTCGGTGTTCATAGCTGCCCTCACAGCAAATCTGCCTGACCTCAGCCATGAGTCCCTCAATTTCGCCCGCGACAGACGTATCGCATTGCAGCCTCCCGTAACGATGCAAGAGAGCTTGAGCGAGTTGCAGTAGTGTCCCTGGTCGATCTTGGAGATGCGCCGGACGCAACAAGAGCACTTTACGATAACAACCAATGGCCTCTTCGAGGTCGGAGATTGTACCGTAAACCTGACAGGATATGAACCTCGCCGTAGCAAGGTTGAACAGTGCGGCTGCGCAACATTGATGATGCGAAGGGCAAAGGTCCAGCGCACGTTTGAAGCATTCTACAGATTCTTTCATCTCCACTATCTCGTGGTCTCTGCGATAGCGAAGAAGTGCATTGTGTCCTTCATCCGTTACTTCTCCGACTCTAATGCATAAATGGTCCTCGCATCCCAGCTAACAAAGTCTCGTTAATAACAGGGACACATAATGTCGTAGCTGCTACTCTCACATTGCTATCGCCTTGACTCCCATCGGCGAAGCAGTCAAAACGCCGTTCTTCGAGAGTAATAAGGAGCGAAGGACAGGAAGAGGCATCCTTCCCTCCCCCAGAAGAGAATGACACTGCACCAGTTTTGAGCAAGAGCCCCCAGAAGGCTAAAACCCATAGTACATACGGTAAGTGCTGCCATGCTGGGCCAGACCACCCACACTGATTTCTGATGCGCAGAGCGTTTCTCCATCCCCGAGTGTTGGCTCAAATTCAAAAGAGGCGTTGATGGAGCATCGGACCTTGACCTTTGGATCTGTGGGCCTAATTATCATGAGCGGCAGCAAGTAGAAGGGATGAAGGGCTTGCTCACAGCATAATCTCATCGTCCCACTCGATGATACTATCACCGAGCAAAACGGACTTGATCTTGCTCCTTCTCTTTGTGCCGTTGAACTGGATAAGGACATAAAAGCCGACGGGCATGCGCCTGAGACCAGCAACAACGTTTTCCGCCCGCATGCCTGTGAGGCGATTGTCATACTTCTTCCACAAGGGCACAAGGTGTACGTACGCGTGATCACGATCTGCTGAACATCAACCGAAGGAGCAGGAAGGGAAAATTTCTTGAGAGAGAGCGCTGACTTGCGCAGTTCGCTGCAGTCTGCGCCGTTGGGTTCATCGCTATTGACGCAACCTAGTTAACATTCCAAGCCTTGGCGAAAGAAGAGACCCACGTCTTTCTCCGGAGATACGCCACATCTAAGAAACGTTAGGAATCAGTGAACAACCGTTGTGATGAAACACTTGCTATCTGAGCTACAGTCGTCCACGTATTTTTCTTCCAAGAATGCCCGAAAACGTTCTTCCTCCATCATATCCCCGTGATGCAATTCATTCTGGAAGCTTAGTCAAGGTGTGCATGGAAACGGTGCAGGACACCGAACCTTTTCAAGCATGGTTAGCCACTGGCTGTCATGAGTGACGGCCACCTGGGCATTGGGATTCTTATAGCCAGAAGTTTAGAATACTCTACCATACGATATTTCAGTGCACAAACCTTGTCCAGGAGGTGACGATTGATGACGTCAGAAGGGTGAAAAGGCTGGAAGATTGCTCAACCATGAATGTCTGTTCGATCATACTAGTAAAGATACGCACTTGGGATAATGCCGGTACGCGGTCGACACGTGCGCCCCTATTCATATCTTTCAGTGCACCACGACCCCACATCCTGAGCGCAGTTCTCGAAATTATCCGCTGCCAGAAGAAAACAAGGATGCCAAGCAGGAAGCTTTTCAGCAACGTCAGTTCAGACCACATGCTTCTCGAGCCCGACGCCAGCTTCTCAATCACAGTATGCTTGTCCCACCCCCTCACTTCAATTTTGAAACCTGATATGAGCACGGTTTGGTTCTCATTGCGGTTTTCCATGGGACTCTGGCGGTAATCGCAACTGGAATCCCATATATATCTCCCAGTATCGTCACGTTCCAGTAGGATCTGTTCAGTAGGTCTGGTATCACGGAACGAAGCAAGATACCAGGAATTCGTTTTGTGGAACCCGGTAATGAGATAGAGAGATTTGCAACCAGCGAATTGACACCAACGGAGCGCGCGTTTCTCTGCCAGTTTACGAAAATCTTCCTCCCTGCTCTTATTGAGAGTTTGGCGTACAGCACCTGATGGGAGGATAAGGATCGCGCCTGACGTAGAACTTGACATGAATTTGAAGGGCGGGCTTACGATACCTAGTCAGCATTGTTGTGCCTCTCCATGTATTGATATCAAACCATTTACCTCTGGGTGTGTCTCAAGTTATCACCGTGCGGCCCCCGGATGCCATGACAAATTACGCGACCGGGAGGGAATGCATTTGGAATAGGAGAAACTTCGTTCGGGTTGAACTTGGTCAGACCGACAAGGCCCACAAGATCCTCGCGCCTGGCCCAGTGGAGCTCGTGGTCTAAGGAGAAACATATATTGAACAGGACTTCGAACATTCCATGATCATCGACGTAGCCAACATCTCCGATATGGAGCCCGTTTTCTTGGTAGGATAAAGGGAGGCCAGGTTTTGTTTCTGGAAACCGCAAGGGGTACCCGAATGATTGTAGCAGATTTCTTGCGTATAGATTTTGTGGAGACTCGACCATTACACGAATGTTCCACGTTGAATGTGGTCGGGATGAGAAGCGTTTTGGCCATGTGTCTCGCCGGTTATTCCCATCTTGAGAATTTCATAACGCGTGCTAGTAGCACCAGCCTGCTTCTTCTCACTTCTACTTCGAGTGTGAGGAACGACTTACTAGGGCATGTAGTGATGGGTAATACCGAGTGGCTGTACAGACATTCAAACACCGCCTAACTTTATTCTTCCTCACTCTCTTCAAAGGGGAAGATGGTAGACTGCAAGTCTTTCAACGTGTCCTTATACTATCGGACCATCAGAATGCTTGGACCTCATCCAAGACCAATGACTTACATCGAAATGTATGTGCCAACATTTTCTTGTGTAATACGAGCCGCCGCACCTCCTCAAAGATCTCCTGTCTTTGTCCATGATTTATCTCTGCAAATCCGATGTTCTCTCTCAGGAACTGGTCGAGGTATATCGACTTTGGGTGCGTGAATGCTTTTCTGTCTAATCCGGCGGTGGTGCTTGAAATCGGAGACGAATGAACGAGCTCGAAAACGACGACTTCAGAGGGCTCGAATATGACGCTTTGCTTGCCTGCTCGGACTGAGGTCTCGATAGCTGTGCAGAAAGCAGCCCAATGAGACCGTTTGACTCCCCATCGTCGACGTCGATCGGGACACTCGAGTTTCCTGAAGGAGTTCCCTGGATTCGCTGACACCACTACTATGCTGAAAGTGCAGCAGTCACAATCTGAAAGAGTAAATTTCAGAACCCTTTCGGTGCACAAAGGGTAAAGGATCACTTTGGAAGAACACTTCTCCTGGAGGTTGAGTAGACCGATCCCTGGGCTCGGTATTGAACGCAGAGGTGTTTATCCATGTTGAGATCGCATAGTCGAGCGAGATCCATGTGCGTGAATATCTTGCTGAGAGCCCACAATGTAAAATCTGGACATCATCGTCCCGAGTCAACCTTTTAAGCCACCACTTGTGTGATCGACATGCATACCTGGGCCACTCATTAACGGAGCTGGTTCGTCTTCGTTTGTCGGGATTGGAACTATGCCAGCACGTCATGCGCTCTCTCACGTGAGGTACGTAGAACAACCCTTGGAAGATGATCGCAGCGTATACTATCACATCCATCGAAGGACATAGCACGACAGGACTGATGTACGTATCAGCAAGATCCCACAAGCATACAGTAAGACAGACCATCCATCCCTCTGCAACTGCTGCTCGACGGGGAACAGCTCGAGCGCATCTGAGTCCCCCATCATCTCCAAGCTCGCCTCGATAGCACGATCCATTTTTTGCAAGGAACTCGCATCGTTGCTCTCGGTTTGCTACACACGCAATCCAAATCGTCAGCAAATCCCCGACATGAACAACGCACATAAGACGGGACGACCGCCCACTTCGGATCCGGGAGACGCGGGCTCCTCAGACGACTGCCCTGGGTTAGGCTCAGTTGTTGACTCTAGCCCTGGGACGGTGCGTACGCCTACATCTGTTGTGACTGCGACCGGAATGCAACGCATTCATCGACTCTTGCATCGTGCGCTGTAGGTCCAGGTCGTCGTCAAGGGTCAAATCAATGATCATTGGGCTTGTTCGGGCGTCGAATAAAGCTTACCGAGGGAAAGGGGAAATCACTGGGGACATGTCAAGGACAGGTTGGGAGCGGTGTTGAGTGGGATGGGTGTTGAACGTGTGGAGGTGTCATGGTGGGGACGGGTTTTCGCCAGGTACGGGTGCGGGTATGGTTCCCAATACTCCGCAATGCTTCGTATGCGTGTACAGTTGCATCATCTTGTCGTAGAGCGGAATTCGAGGCTTGAAGTTGGGCTGACTGGCCATTTCTTCGAACAGCTGCTCGGCGGTAACAGCGTCGCCAACCCTCGGGCATGCAGTAATGACAGCGTCGTAGGAGAGGACGCAGCGACGTGTTAGCCTTGATCAGTTGGAAGAGCTCGAGTCAGCCTTACGCGCCTTGACAAGCTTGGAGATGATCATGTCATAGAGGCAGACGTTGGACCATCTGAGTCTGACATTCCACAAAAGAGAGAGGGCGGCCGGCCGCATCAGGAAGTCATAAGCGCCAGTGGGCCACTGCCAGGCCAGTCGTAACAACTGCCCTCTCGTGATTCGGAGGTATCGTCCGAGCGATGGAATACAGTCAACTCCTTCCTAACGCATGCCTGTCGGGAAAGGACAAAAGCTATGGGTTATTAGGGAGTATGGGGTATTCAAGAGATGACTACGGACAGGAAAAAATATTAAAGGAAGTGTACTCTAGTCTAACAATAGTGGGTCTCAAGGTAGTCAAAGGAGTTGATTACATGATGTTCTGAGAAAGAACATGTCAGCCGGCTTCTCGGCCTTACAGTTCAAGCCCCGAGTCTCCGACTAAATCGTGACTGCATCTGGGCACACTGTAGCCTGGCAGCTATCATGTATGCCATACATATTTCCCCCCAGCCAGCTTGCAGATGGACTGTGGTGGACCCAAGATCAACTCTGCTCTGCAGGCAGCCCCAAGCAAATCACTCAAAATCTTGTGGGAAAAAGCATATGCCCATCATATGGATTGTTTCATCAAGTGGTGCACTCATAACCCCACCCAACATGTCAAGTTATTCTCTGATTCGACTCAAGATGCGCAGGAGGAAGGCCACAACGAATCTCAGCTTAACTCTGCAAAGAAAGGTATCTACCAGGAGCTTGCCAGATATATCTTCAAGAATGAAGCAGAGGTCGCTGCTGATTGGAAGTCAAGACCACAATTATTTGTGGCCGCCACTCAACAGCATCACTCAAAGTAAGTACTCTCTTCAAATCTGGGCCTTTATAACTGACTACATTGATCAAAGTCTTCAAAGCAAATACAATGAGCAAATTAAGTGTTTGGGTCAGACAGGAGCCAGATTAGTGGTCGAAGAACTTCAGACAAAAGGTTTGATAGGTGACTTTTCCTTTTTTCATTTCACATATCATGGATACTAACTTGTTGACAAAACAGGTTCTGTCTTGAAGGATTTCCTGTGGTTTAGCTTGTTGCACAGTTGGTGGAGGACCAATCTTGCATACAACACAGCATTCAGCAGTTCTGATGCAGGCCAGAATTTTGCCACACAAGCCACAACCCTTTTCAACTTACACCCGAACCTACTAACTTGTGAGGACCATGTCCCCCCTGTGCCCCCCCAACAATCTTCATCCTCTGCCACTGGCCAACCTGCTTCCACATCTTCTGTTGCCATTGCCCCCACCACATCAGTATCCACTGATTTTCCTGCCATTACTACCACAACATCTGCTCCCACCCTTGCCACAATGTCTGCTTCCACCCCCCCCACAACCCATTCCTCCACCCATTCCCCTGCCCCCTCTGCCCCTGCCTTGAAGATATCTAATCTCGAGGACAAGGAGCTTTGGGACAACAATATTTTCAGTCCTGGCCATACTAGCATCTTTGACAATTCCATATTCCAGGACAACATGGATTGGGCCTCATTATATACTCCTGCTACAATCACTGCTGTCTCCTCTTCCTCCACTGCTACTGTTCCTCCTTCCTCCGCTATTACTGTCTGTTATGATTAAGGAGACCCCTAACCAATTTCCTCCTTTGCCTCCTCCTTGTCGCTTACCGACTCCAATCCCTTCGTCAGTCACCCCACCATCCCACCTTGACCATCCCGGAGCTACCCTCTTCTCTACCCTCTTCTCTGACCTCCAGGACTTCCAGATCCCAGCCTCCACCTGGGCTGACCTATTAGATGAATCTCTCTTTGAGGGATGAGGCTATCCACTATTGCCTTTGGGCATCTCCATCACCACCTCCAGATACTCCCCTCCGCACCGCCTCTTGGATTTCCCCTTTTCCTTCTCTCTGACTCTTACTTACACCTTCCTGACTCTCGCTGATACTGCCTCCTACATAGCTTCTCTTATAGCTATGTGTACCCCTTTGTCATCCTGTCTGTTTATCTCACGTGCCTCGCGACGCGATGTGTCCTCCTTCCTTATTTATCTTTAGGGCTCTGATACCTGCCCTAAAGTACTTAGTATATATATTGAAGTGCCACCTGTACCTACCTTTCTCTTTAACCTTGATATACACTATTTTGTGTAGTCAAACCATTCCTCGAGATTCCCTCCCTCATGCCCCACCTCACCTCTGCCTCATCCTCCCTTCTACCAACTCTGGGCCAGTCCCAGTACTGCTGACATATGTCAGGCCATTCACACTTAACTCCATACAGAGGTGACCAAGTGTAGGAACAAGACACAGTTCTTCATAAATGTGTACCATTGTTACTGGTCATAACACTGTCCCCCCTTCCCCCACTGCTACTGCCCCCCCTTCCTGGGCTGTTGCCACTGTCCCTCATGTTCCTGGTGTTGTTGTCCCCCCTGCCACTCCCAGTACAAGATTCATCTCACTCAACGATCCTATAGGCTACATCCCACCCTGTCCT
>JBBPQP010000619.1:0-20573 GCA_038092555.1 Boletus subgraveolens
AAGTGGTGGGAACAATCCAATATGGTATATACACTATGTCCCCACCATCAGAACATGGATAGATGCAGGGGAAGCAGCTGGAAGGAAGAAAGGGCCATTAAAACATATAATCTAGGAGATTCCCAATGTAGACATTTATTGGAAGGAGTGGCTGCTTCTGAGTGTTGCCCCTGGTGATGTCATGCTTCTTTGATGTGCCTGGGATGCTTATGTAACCAAAAATGCGTACTGTATTACCCCTGGCAATGTTTTGAGAGTGATGCACAAGTGGTGCCTAAGTGATGCATGACTTCTTAATTCAATGAATTATGCACAATAGTATGTATTGTTATTACAATAGAATCTCTGCAATAAAACTATGGCATGGCCTCGTGCATGCAATATTTGTGCACTTTGAAACTCATAATCACAGGTCTTAGGATTGTTCATCAAGTGGTGGACATGGCCTCTATCCCCATGCTCCGGAAGTCAATTAGGACAGTCTTGGACATAGCTCAAGTGATCCAGGTCAGTACTCTACTATTGACAAACAAGCGTTGTTCTTAGTAGTTTCCAAGGGAATGGGCAGCACATATCATGTGATCACTCAAGTGGTAGAGAATTCTGGATTGCTGCTAGAGCAGATCACACAAGATGCAGCAGAATCCCAACTGTCCAGAGATATGAAGAAAGCATTGAAATCTTTTCAAAGATATGTCACCTTGAGTAGCTGGAACCAATGGGGTATGCATATAATTATGACCACTTTAGGGAGCTCGTCAATCTTCAAAGGGTTGTGATGAAAATCAAAAAAAGAGGCCCTATCAATCACTTCTTCCTCCACGATGTGGAAATTCAGGCAATCACGGCATGCACCACTTCAATCAAAGAGATCTACAATAAGTTTGAAGTATGATCATCTTAAATACATGGTCTTCCTTGCTGATGATATTGAATAGGTTAAGCTTGTCATGGACAATAGTCATGCTTTTGCACATCTTGAAGATTAACTGACAGCACTACGTAGTAACACAACATTGGTGTGCCCATTTCCTAGAGTCAATGGAGCATTTCCTGATCCTTGTGGCAGTGACAATGTGAATGTCATCTGATGTCAGTTGTTCACGAAGAATCATGGGAGATGGACAGCACACCATAATCATGAGTCAGTCTTCACAATTACTATTACTAGTGGTTCATGGGCTCCCAGGGTCATGGAGACAATGCTCTTGAAATGTCAGAGATACTGGTTGCCTGAGAAAGGCAATTTCAATGCTATGGGGTTCATAATTCACAGTGGAATTCTTTATATTATACAACACCAACAGCTACTAGTGCATGATAGCTTGTATTTTGTTGTGTTCTGACAATGTGGTATCTCATCATTCATATTAAGAACCTTTGCAGCTGCCAGTGACAATGATAATGATTCTGAGATCCAGAATTACAAGCTACCATGATCAGTTTCTAAAGACTCAGAGCTCCTCTACCATAAGCTCTTCATGCTATTGCAACCCAGGGTGCTCATTGGAAAAGTCTCTGGTGTATTGAGGGCTGCCCTAAGTTAGAGAATCTCCATGTTGGTACAAAGCCTGGATCTGCACTCCGTGATCTTCAAGTCAGTGATGCTTGCCTGAAATCCTGTCATAGTATGGGGGGCCTGTGTGCGAGGAAGAGGCTCTTGGGCTGTTAGTCTGGTTTGCTCATCTGTCGGGCATCCCTCTCCAAGGATCAGGACCAGCAAGGCACAGTGTGAGTAGAAACCAATAAGGAGGTGGGCAGGTAGGTGGTTTTAGGCTGGCAAAAGCTCCCATCAGGGGGCTACTGCTACTCCAACTCCCATTCTTCCAAGACCATTTAGTGGGCTCCCACTGAGTACTGGGCAGCAACTGGGGAGTGGGCTGACACTGAGCAGTGATGGACATGTGGGACTACACTACAGAGGTGGCAGGTTGAGGGGTGGCCAGTGAGTGGTAACCTGGATCAAGGTGGTGTCCAAGTGGGTTGTAGTGGGTGGGAGACAAATCCAGCAGCAGGGGCCAACAGAGCCGAGAGATTGGATGCTCCCACGGACCATATGGGCAGACCAATCCTTTTCTTTTCAAGAGGGGACAGCACTTCTTCAAACTCATGCAGCACTGCAGTAGAACCATTCTACCACAGATCAGTGGTGTAGTATACACTTGTCTCGATTTCCTAGCTAACAAATATAAGTACTACTGCAGCCCTGCCACTGCTCTCATAAGCTCCAACTGCATCACTTCATCAAGGTGCTTGAATTGAGCTTCAAGATCCTCGAGGTGACTCAGCTCACCAGACCACTCAAAATGAGCTCTGAAGGAGAGTACAAGGTTATTCAGATGGCCAGGTTTGTCAAGGTGCCTGTCAGGGGTGAGCTCAACAGCAGTCTTGTGCCTCAAAATCGCTTCCTTGAGGTCACTGAGGTCACCAACTCACTCGAAACAAGTGAGAAAACAGTTACCAAGGTTTCCCAGACAGCTGGGTTTGCCAGGGCAGCTGTCAGGGATGAGCTCAATGGCACCCTTGTGCCTTGAGATCGCTTCCTCGAGGTCCCTCAGCTCGCCGAAGTGCTTGAAACGAGCTCTGAGGGAGAGGGCGAGGTTGTTTAGACAGTCAGGTTTGTCAGGGTGGCCATTGGGTGCCAACTCAATGGCATTCTTGTGCCTCAAGACTGCTTTCTCGAGGTCATTGGGATTGCCCAGGCACCAAAATTTAATTAAGAGCGAACCACCAAGATTGGCCAAACAGCCAGATCTGTGAGGGTTGCCCTGACAAAGAAGCTCCATAGCATCTCTATGCCTCAAGATTGCTCACTCAAGGTCACTGAGGTCACCAATACACAAGGAACCAGTAGTGGTAGACCTGACAAGATTGCCCAGCTAATCGAGCCAAGCCTTCAGAGCAAGATGCATGGTACTTCCAGTTATCAATATCAACTTGCTGATATCATGGGCACTGTGACAGATAAACCATACAAGAAGCACAGCACCAAGCCTACTCAGCATCCAAGGCTTTTTGAAATGGCTGTCTGGAGTGAGCATTATAGTGTCCTCAATCAAGGAGATGGAGTTGTTGAGGTCAGAGACACCATTACATCATACAAAACATATGTGAAGCGTGTCACCAAGGGAGACGAGCACACAGAGTTTATTGAAATGGCTGTCTGGAATAAGCTGCATGGCTTCCTTGATCACTGAAATTGACCTTTCAAGATAATCAAGGTCACCAGTCATCTTGAAGCATTTGCGCAGCACAGAACTGAAGTTGATCAACCAGTATGGCCTGTCAAAATACCACTCTGGAGGTATTTGAGCAGACTGATCCAATTCCGAGGCCAACTCATCAAGTTCAACCAGCTTCCCTGATGACATGGCCTGGTAGCACTTAAGTGTTTGAAGTACAAGATTTGTGGCTCGGTGTTCATAGCTGCCCTCACAGCAAGTCTGCTTGACCTCAGTCATGAGCCCATCAATTTTGTCTGCGACAGATGCATCACACCACAGTCTCCCATAGCGATACAAGAGAGCCTGAGTGAGTCCTGGTCAATCTGGGTGAGGTGCTGAATGTAGCACGAGCACTTCATGATAAGAAGCAATGGCTCCATCGAGGTTGGGGATTGTACCACGAACCTGACAGCCTATAAACCTCGCAGTAGCAAGGTTGCACAGTGTGGTGGCATGACATTGATGGTTGGAAGGACAAAGGTCCAATGCACATTTGAAGCATTCTACAGATTCTTTCAGCTCCACTATCCTGTGGTCCTTGTGATAGCAGAAAAGTGCATTATGCCCTTTGTCCATTACTTCCCCAACACAGATGCATGAATGATCCAGGCATCCCAGCTAAGAAAGTCTCATCAACAATGAGAACACATGACACAGTTATTACACTCACATTGATATTGCCTCGACTCCAATCAGCAAAAGAATTGAACCACCGTTCTTCAAGAGTAATCAGGAACAAGGGGTGAGAAGAGGCATCTTTCCCTCCCACCGAAGAGAATGGAACTGCACCAGTTTTGAGTAATAACTACTAGAATGCCAAAACTCATGGTACATACAGTACGCGCTGCCATTCTGAGCCAAACCACCCATGCTGATCTCTGATACACAGAGCATTTCTCCATTTCCGAGCATTGGCTTGAACTCAAATGAAGCATTGACAGAGAACTGAACCTTGGCCATTGAATCTGCAGGCCTAATTATCATGAGCAGCAGCAAGTAGAAAGGAGAAAGGGTTTGCTCACAACACAATCTCATGATCCCATTTGATGCTATTGCAGAGCAAAATGGACTTAATTCTGCTCCTTCTCATTGTACTGTTGATCTGGATAAGGATATAAAAGTTGATAGGCATGCATCTGAGCCCAGTGACAACATTTTCCACCCACATGTCTGTGAGGCAATTGTCATACTTCTCCTACAAAGGCACAAGGCATACATACGTGTGATCACAATCTGCTAAATGTCATCCGAAGGAACAGCAATGGAAAATGTCTTGGGAGAGAGCGCTGACTTGCACAGTTCACTGCAGGTTGCGCTGTTGGATTCATCGCTGTTCACACAAGCTAGTTAACACTCCAAGTCTTGGTGAAAGAAGAGACCTACATCTTTTTTTGAAGATGAACCACATCTGAAAATCATTATGAGGTTGTGAACAATCATCACAATGAAATACTTGCTGCCTGAGTTACACTCATCTGTATACTTTTCTTCTAAAAAGGTCTGAAAGTGTTCTGCCTCCATTATGTCCTTGTGGGGCAATTCATTCTGGAGGCTTGGTCAGGTTGTGCATGGAAGCAGTACAGGACTCCAAATCTTCTCAAGCATGGTTAGCCACTGGCTGTCATGAGTGACGGCCACTTGGATATCAGGATTCTTATAGCTAGAATTTCAGTATGCTATAGTGTGCAACATTTCACTGTGCAAATCTTGTCCAGTAGGTAATGATTGATGACATCAGAAGGGTGAAAAGGCTGGAGGATTGTTCAACTATCGTCTGTTTAATCATCTTTGTGAGAATACATACTTGGGATGATGCCAGTACACGGTTGACATGTATGCCCCCATCCATATCTTTGAGTGAACCATGACCCCAAATCGTGAGCATGCTTCTCGAAATGATCCACCGCCAGAATGAAAGCAGGAAGCCAAGCAGGAGGCTTGGTGGCCACATCAATTGAGACCAGATGCTTTGTGAGTGCAGCACCAGCTTTTCAACCACAGCATGGTTGTCCCTCACTTTGATCTTGAAACCTGATATGAGCATGGTTTGGTTCTCATTGCGGTTTTCCCTGGGACTCTGGCAGTAATGGCATCTGGAGTTCCAAATATATCTCCCTGCACCGTCACATTCCAGTAGGACCTGTTCAGTAGGCCTGGCATCATGGAAGGAGGCAAGATACCAAGAACTCATTTTATAGAACCCAGTAATGAGATAGAGGGATTTGCATTTAGTGAATTGACACCAGTGGAGTGCGTTTTTCTCTGCCAGGATACAAAACTCTTTCTCTTTGTTGTCATTGAGGTATTGGAGAACAGCACCTGATGGGAGGATAAGGATGGCCCCTGACATAGAATGTGACATAAATTTGCAGGGCATGCTTACAAGATGAAGTCAGCATTGTTATGCCTCTTCAGGTATTGATATTAGATGTCAGAATTGTGGATTATATTTCATACTTTCATGTTCTATGTCCACACTATCCTGATTCAATATGCTATTCATATTCGCTAATGGTTGACAGACCAATCTGGATCTCTACCAGATGTGGTATATTGGCTAGAGCTAAGTACTAGACTCTGATCTAGACTTAGACCAGCTCTAGACCCTTTCAGGTCTTACAGAGCACCTAGACCATTGCAGTCCTAATCGGACATGACCTATGAGTCATACAGTTCTAGATTGTCACATCTTGTGACAGATATTGCGTCATACCCTTCACCCTGATATCTAGATCATGACATCATGCCCTCTACCCAGGTCTCAGGGTATTCTGGGTCATACCGGGTGATAGGAGACTTCTATGAAGTTCTACAGGGTTCCACTCTTATCTATAACATAGTATTCTAGCCTTTACCATGTGGTCTAACCTATAGCAATAAGACCTCTTATCTATAGGTCTTAGGGCTTTACCATAAGGAATTATCCATATACATTCCAACTCCTCTTTAACTTTATTATCTACAGTACTTATACTGGACCTTTCTATCCTTTTACAGTAGGCTTTACAATAGGATAGTGACCACCTGTATTCTCATACAGAGGTACTTAATAGCACTATATTCCTTTTACTGTGTCCTTGTTCTAGTCCACAAGACTACGGGACTTGAGACACTTCAAGGAACTATTATCCTCTCACACCTCAACCTCTACTCTGACACTGCTCTCTGTCCTACTATATTGAAGTAGAGACTAACGGCTGTCACTCGCCACTCCTTGCCGCTACCACCTCTTTTATAGGTCTGTGAGTAGCTCCCACTCGACCATTGTTCTCCATACTGCTGTCACCCCACATATTCCTCTGTGAGGACACAGATAGTTCTGATAATTAAACTACCTCTGGGTATGCATCAAGTTATCGCCATGCAGCCCCTTGATGCCATGGCAAATTACATGACCAGAAGGGAGTGCATTTGGAATAGCAGGGGCTTTATTTGTGTTGAACTTGGTTGGTTCAACAAGGTCCATGAGATCTTTGCAACTGATCTGATGGAGCTCATGGTCTGAGGGGAAACATATATTGAAGAGGACTTCAAACATGCCATGACTGTCGACATAGCCAACATCTCCGATGTGGAGCCCATTTTCTTGATAGGATAAAGGGAGGCCAGGCTTTGGTTCTGGAAACCACAAAGGGTACCCAAGTGATTGTTGTAGATTTTTTGCATATAGATTTTGTGGGGAGTCAGCCATTGTGCAAATGTTACATAAATCAGTGAATCTGGTCAGGATGAGAAGTGTTTTGGGCATGTGTCTCACAGAGTACACACCTCACTTGCCATTTTGTCATTACATGAGGATCATGAGTGCACACATGAGGCCTTTGTAAGCCCGCCCACAGTACTTAGCATTCCTTTCCTTATCTCCTTATCTCCATATATTCCATACTGATATGTATGTATACCCCAACCTTTGTCATTCTGACCATACCCTATAGTATATATACAACACCTTAGCTACGCTCTAGGATCCATTCTGTTTTCCTCCCTCATCTCTGCAATCCTATCACTCTTCACACTCTGTTTCAACTGCTTAGTGTTCCACCCCTCCAAGGTGGCTTCCACTTTTTTTTTGAGCACCCTTATTGAGCAATCTCCCCTTATCATCAAATTTCCCCCCCCTTTCACCACTGCCAAACTGTCCACCCATCATATGACATCCGCTTTACTGGCAAGGTCTCCCATCATTACCTGAAGCTGCGCCAGACTCAGGTCTACCATCCATACCGTCCATACTACTACCTGCTCCATGTGGGATACTGCCCACTGTACTGTTCCAGCTACTACTGCCATACCTATGGCTGCTGTACCACCAAAAGATGCCCCAGCACTCTCTTCTTCACCTGATTTGTCTTCAGACTCTCTCCCCAGCCTCATCTCTGTATCATCTGACTCATCACTGGACTCCTCAACCCCATGATGCTGCATGGCACATCCTCCACTATAGGCCAGTTTCAACAAGCGGCACCAACCAAACCCCCAGTTCTCACTGCTGGTGAGGTCACCCCTGAAGCACTACACAGCTGGGAGATTGGATGCATCACGTACTTCACACATAAGGATGTTGTACCCACTGTGCAGGTGCAGTAAGTAGCCTGGGGTTTACAGGATGTGCAAATTCAGCAGTGGTACATGACCGATCATGACCATCTGAATAACCTCACTTTTGCTGCTTTCATGGTGGAGCTGTGATCTTTGTGGTTACCTACCAACTGGGCCTCTGACTTGCACATGAAGATGTTATCCTCACAGCAAGTCTTTCACCCCTTCCATGAGTGGGCAGCTGAGTTCCAAATGCAGAACACACTACTTGTTGGCCTTGACTCTCACCTATCACCTGAAAAGGTGTACTACCACCTGAAAGCACACATGAACATTGACCTTGCAAATGAGTATTGCAACTGCTTTGAGGCTCATAACGAGGCTGATTTCTGCAAATGGGTTGAGAGGGTCAAAAGGCTGGATGAAAAATGCTTGTGAGAGGCCCATCATCACCAGGAATGTGTAGAACAGTTGATTTGTGGTCTTATGTTCTTGAAGTCTTGCCAATTGAATAACCCTCCTTGCTATTGTACTGACGAAAACACCAGGCTTGGTGATGCTGCTGGCCCTGCACATTTGTGACTGCCACCCCTGACTGCCAAAGAACAATCATTGCTGCACAACAACAGTGGCTGTCTCAAATGTCGCCAACCTTTTGTCAATCATCTCTCGCACAATTGCCTGAATGGCTTCCCTGACCCTGCAATGTACAAGACCTTAACTGGCACTGATATTAAGAACAAGATGAAGAAGACCATGAAGAACACTGTTGTGCATGTCAGTGAGGAAAAGGTCATGGTGGTGATGCCTGCCATGGTGTTTGATACCTCAGATTCTGACAAAGAGTGCATGGCTCCTGTTTCTGTTCCCCACTTCTATTGGAAGTGTTTGCTTGATGGTCCCCTTGTGGGCGAACCACTCGTTGTGGATGTGCTGATTGACAATGGTTCCTCCCTAGTTCTGATTGATAAACAACTTGTGGACCAACTCAGTCTCCGAGTACATGCCCTGCCCACTGCAATCTCCATTTCTGTAGCCATGTCTGAAAGACATAAATGGCACTTTTCACTCTTGAATTTTGTTAATCTTAGAGTTTCTTCTGCAGATGGCTTTTTTCATGCCCATACTGTTCGCATGTTGATTTCTCTGGGACTCTGGACCCCTCTTCTTCTCAGACTGCTTTTTCTCCAGCATAACAAGATTGTTATAGATTACAAATTCTGCACCTGTGTAGCAAGAGATTCAATGTATGATCTTATAAATGGTCCTGTTGCCCCTCTGAAGTGCACCAAGGTTCTGCCAATGCAGAGCAAATTGCATCAGCTGAAGAGGAATTTGTGCAACAAACTCAAGATGATGCTACCGGAATACCATGAGCAGGCTGAGGCTACTACGTTTACCTTGTCACTGGTGGATTTCATTGCTGCTGTGGAGCATCATATTGAATTGTTTGTGTGAAGTGAAGAACTTCAGCAACAGGATATGGTCATGAAGAAAGAGTTCATTGATAGGTTCCCAGCTGATATCCCTCATTATAACTTCTTACCCAATAACATTCTTTTCCGAGTACAGCCCAAGGATGCATCTGTCCTGATCCAGAAGCATGCATATGACTGTCCAAAAAAGTATTGAGAGGTGTGGAAGACACTCTTACAGCAACACATCAATGCTGGTTGTCTGCACCCTTTCAACAGTGCACACAGCTTGCCTTCTTTCATCATTCCCAAGGCAGACCCAACTGTGTTGCCATGATGGGTAAATGACTATTGTGCCCTGAATGCAAACACAGCACCAGACAATTTCCCATTGCCTCATATTAAGGAGATCTTGCATGATTGTGCTAAGGGTAAGATTTTCAGGAAGATTGACATGACCAACTCCTTCTTCCAGACCAAGGTGCATTCAGACGATGTGCACTGGTTGGCAGTGCACACACCCTGGGGTTTGCACAAATGGACGGTCATGTCCATGGGTGTCTGAAATGCCCCTGCTGTTCACCAATGCTGTATGACCTGTGTACTGTGTCACTTGATTGGGAAAATTTGCCATGTATACCTCAATGACATCATCATTTGGTCTTAGTCGCTCAAGGAACACAACAGGAATGTTTATGTAGTTCTTGAGGCTCTCCGAGCAGGTTCTCTCTTTTGCTCACTCAAAAAGATGTTATTGTTCTGTGACGAGATTGACTTCCTCAGTCACCATATCTCTGCATGTGGTATTGAACCAGACCAGAGGAAGGTCCAAAGGATTTTGGATTGGCCCATTCCTAAGAGTGTGGGCGACATGTGCTCCTTCCCAGGACTGGTCAGGTACCTGGCCAACCACTTGCCCCAGCTGGCTGACTTTACCTCAATGCTGAACCCCCTGACAATGAAGGATGCAGATAAAAGTTTCCCAGCATGGAACTCCACTCATCAGGCAGCATTTGATGGCATCAAGGCACTTGTCGCCAGCCCTGAGTGCCTGATGAGCATTGACCATGATAACCCCAGTGAGAACCTAATTTTTCTCACTTGCGATGCTTCCAATCGCCATTCAGGTGTAGTCTTATCATGGGGAAAGGACCTTCAGTCCTCCTGACCAGTTGCCTTTGACTCCAAGCCTTTCCTGCAGGCAGAACTTAACTATCCTGTATATGAAAAGGAGTTGCTGGCAATCATTCAGGTCTTAGAAAAATGGCGAACCAAGCTCCTTGGCAACTGTATCATCATCTATAGCAACCATCATACCCTTGAACAGTTCCTGATGCAGAGGGACCTTTTACATCAACAAGCTCACTGGTCGGAATATCTGTCACAATTCAACCTTGAGATCTGATATATCAAGGGTGAAGACAATGTTGCTGCAGACACTCTCTCTCACCATCATGACAAGTCACCAAGCAAGACCTCCAGTGCTTACAGAACCCTGGATATTGTAGCAGTGCTGCTGGATGTTGATTTTAGCAATGTCCCCTTGGAGTTGTGCTCAGTTCTCACCCACGATAAGTTCCTTACCTTGGAAATTCTGCAAGGGTACTCTGAGGATCCATATTGCAGGAAATATTTTGGTCTACTGGGCAGTTTGCTGGGTCTTGTTGAGAAGAATGGTCTGCTCTTCTTGTCAGACTGCCTTGTGATCCCACATGTCAACCACCTCTGTGAGGCACTATTCCACCTAGCACATGACACTGTGGGACACTTTGGGGCAGACAAGACATACAAATCTTTGTGGCACTCCTTCTACTGGCCTCATATGCATTGTGATCTCATGGAAGTGTACATTCCCAGTTGTGTTGACTGTATGCATAACAAGTCCCCCACCACTGCACCATCTGGTCCCTTATACCCTTTGCCAATCCCTGATTGCCATGGCAATTCAGTATTGATCGACTTTACTGGTCTGTTGCCCAAAGATTGCAGTTTCAATATGCTGGTCTCCATGATGGACAGACTGGGTGCCAATATGCATCTCATGCCCTGTCATGACTCCATTACTGCGCCTGAATTCGCATTGCTTTTTTTCAATCACTGGTACTGCAAGAACGGCCTGCCACATGAAATTATCTCCAACTGTAACAAACTCTTTGTTTCCAAATTCTGGTGGTCCTTGCATAAATTGACTGGCATCAAGTTGAAACTCTCAAGTGCCTTCCACCCGCAGACCAATGGTGCTAGTGAGCGAATGAACAAAACAGTTAACCAGTCAATTCACTTCCTCATTGACCATCACCAGAAAGGTTGGGTTAAGGCCCTGCCTCATGTTTGTTTTCACATTATGAACTCCATGAACACAAGCACTGGCTTCTCACCTTTCCAGCTCCATATTGGACACATGCCCTGAATGTTACCACCCATTGTTGATGAACCCTCAATGAAGATCAAGTTCAACACAAATGCTTTCCTGTCACATTTGCAGCTTAATGTGTTTGAGGCTCAGGACAATCTCGCCCATGCAAAATCCATGCAAGCAATGGCTGTGAATTGATGGTGTGGCCCTGACCCACACTTTGAGGTGGATGATCATGTGATGGTCTCCATGAAGAATCAGCAATGGGAGTATCTCTCTTCAGGCTCAAAATGCATTGCTAAATTCATGCCCAGATTTGATGGCCCCTACTGAGTCATCAAAGCTGATCATACGACCTCTTATTACACACTGGAACTCCCTCCGACAAGCAAGATTTTGCCTACCTTCCATGTGAGCCAACTCCATGCATTTATACCTAACAATCCTACCCTATTCCTGTCCTGAGAGCACAGTCGTCCTCCCCCTGTGCTTGCCCCAACCGGAACTCTCAAGAATGTCATTGATCACATTGTTGATGAAAGGAAGGTTGGCCATGACACTCAATACCTTGTACGTTGGTTTGGATATGGGCCAGAAGAAGATGAATGGTTACCCTAATGCAAACTCATGGATTGTGAAGTTTTGGATATGTATCTGGGAAAAGTGTTCTTCTTTTTCATAGGATGGGAGGGTGTAAGCCTGCCCACAGTACTTAGCATTCCTTTCCTTATCTCCTTATCTCCATACATTCCATACTGATTGTCAAAAGCAGAGGTCTAGCAATGCCAGAGTAGACCAGTGCTCAGCTGCTGCCTAAGATGGGCTAAAACAACTGAGGTGTTTGGGAGTGAAGTGAAGATATTAAGTAGTATGTGATTGAGACACACTTGTATGTACCTTAATGAGTATCAGGAAAGAAAACTTGGGTAATAATGGATATGTAAAGGGAATATTGCCAAGCAATCTTTTATGGTGTTACTTCTGGAAGTACTGGAAGTACTGGAACAAGTGAAATTAATATCAAAAGTACTACACATCTGGAAGTGCCAGAAGTGCAGGAAGTATCAGAAGTACTGGAAGTGTGGGAACTTCCAGAACCTTCGGAAGCATGGGAAACTTCCAGAAGCATTGGAAGTATGGGAAACCTCTGGAAAACCTATTCCAGAGTTTGTGGTATTTTGTCACTGATATACCCTGATCTTTGGCATTCTGACCATATCCTATATATATGACACCTTAGCTATGCTCTAGGACCCATTCTGTTTTCCTCCTTCATCTCTGCAACCCTATTGCTCTTTATGCTCTGTTTCAACCACTTAGTATTCTGCCCCTCCAAGGTAGCTCCCAGCCTTGAGGCCCAGTGAAAACTGGGTGTCAGATGGTGTGACATGGTGTGATCCTGTATGACCTAGAATGTCCTAAATACGCATTTGATAAAGTTTAATACAAGTACACATTTCTCACTAGTAAATGAGACTGAGCTCACAATTTCAATATGATGGAGCACAAGTACACATGATAAGATATAAAACACACCAAATTCCATATCCTATCATATGTACTCACATATCAGACTGCTCGTATGCCAGGCTGTCAGTTAAGATACAGTCACATCACATATGACCCCATCTCAAATTCTTGGCCAGCTTCATACCATTCCACACCTTGGCACATAGAACCACATTCCTTATTAGCTATGGATGTCTGGACAATTTGTATCTACTGTGGCACTGATCCAAATGAATATGAAACCCAAAAATGCAAGTGAAGGTGATGCAAGTGATCTGAATAACCATCCAAAAGCAAGTTGCAATGCAAGTGAGGGTGATACAAGTGATCCAAATAACTGTCTGAAAGCGGGTGATGATGCAAGTGAGAGGGATGCAAGCAATCCAAAGCAAGTGATCCAAATAACTATCTGAAGGTGAGCGAGCAGCTCGGATGCAAGTGAGGGTGATGCAAGTGATCTGAATAACTGTCCAAAAGCAGGTGACGATGTGAGCGAGAGTGACATAAATGACTTGAATAGCTGTCCAAAAGCAAGTGGCAATGCAAGCAAGAGGGATGCAAGCAATCCAAATAATTGTCCAAAAGTGGGCAACAATGCAAGTGAGGGTTATGCAAGTGATTTGAATAACTGTCCAAAAGTGGGTGACAATGCGAGTAAGAGGGATGCAAGCAATGCAAATAACTGTCCAAAAGTGGGCGACAATGCGAGTGAGAGGGATGCAAGCAATGCAAATAACAGTCCAAAAGCAAGCAGTGATGCAAGTGAGGATTATGCAAGTGATCCAAATAACTGTCCAAAAGTGGGTGATGATACAAGCAAGAGCGACATAAATGACTTGAATAACTGTCTGAAAGCAAGTGGCAATGTGAGCAGGAATGGTGGGTCATTGAAAACAACCAGTGCAACTGTGGATGACTTAGGCAAACCACGGAAGCAATGATAGCATATCATACTTACAACATATTAAACCCTCGATGTGATTATGTCTAGTATATGGTCCCTTTGAACGACTCTTGGTTCCAAGTATTTTTTTCAACCTGAAGAGATGTCGGTTAATAGATCCTACATGGTGAGTATACATCCTCACCAGTTCTTTGGCCTCCTTGTCATATGCCTGTCAATACATTAGAAAACATAGAGGTGGAAAAAATTGTACTTACATCAACCTGTTCCTTTGTCCCCCGGCTGCCTATACTCTTGAATTGAATCAGCCAGTGGTGCACACATAAGTTCCTACATGAATGAACCAGCAGTCAGTAGCCTCTATAATAGATATCATGTACTTACTTTCTGTTCTGTCCCTATCCAACACACATCCTCACAGCCTTCTTTGCAGTTGTTGCTGCCTTCTTCTTTAAGGACAATGCAGAGCATGGATCTGAGGTTACCATGCTAGAAGGACCAGTGAGGGCATTCAATACTGGGCCAGAGGGTGATGTGGATGGTTGGTTTTGGGGGTTGGGTACAGTGGGGATTTCAATGTTCATTTCAATGGCAATACATGCAAGCGAGTCCCTGGATTTCTAGTATAAGATAAATGTGAATCTAAAAGAAATGTATGTACAGTGGATTGTCAGGCTGGATGAGATTCTCCTTGCCTGTGTGACCAGTTACCTTGCCAGTAGGCTGAGACTTGGGCTGTCCAATGTGGTCGATGTCATTCTCAATGATAACAGACCCTGCAGCCTCATCAGTTTGAGTTGGTGTCAGCCCAGAATGTTTGGTTTGGGGGGGTGAAGGCAAGCTGTTAGGAGAACTCAATGTAGCTTGAGAATCACCAGCCTTGTGTGAAACTTCATTGGGGCTTGCAGAGCTTGGAGTGAAAGCCTCTGTGTTTGAAGGGACTGGAATGACGAAAGCAGAAGAAGTCAGCTTAGCAGCTTCTGTAATAATGACTGCAGAGCCTCTGACATTGATGTTGTCCTCCAATTCTATTGAGGTGATCATCAGTTGGGATCCTAGAGTGAACTAAAACTTACTTTGGATGTGTTGTTTCTTCTGACTTGTGGGATACTCTGCATCTTCACTCTTCCATCTCCTTTGTATTCTCTCGCTCTTTGGAATCAATTCACCCTGTTCTGTGAGATAGTATTTACACCATGCCAAATAAGAATCACATGCCATTCTTTCGAGTTTCCATCCCCCCTCTGTGAACTTGAAGAGGGGGAAGTCCTTCTCAATGTGCATATGGAAGATCTCATGACCTATAGCATCTAATTCACCCCATACTCTTGGTGCCCACTTTGCTTGCACCAATTCCCACCATCCAGCGCAAAGGGAATTACGGATATCCTCAACCCTTCTGTTAGAAAGGATGGAAGTACCATTCTCTTCCTCAAGGTAAGGAACCTTGCTGCACTGAGCAACTTGTGCTTCAGGGGTATCAAGCCAGTGGAGATAATCGTCAGACATCCAAAATTTGATTTGTGGGTTGTCTTTTCAGGATGGCCGAGAGGCAAGGGCAGGGTTGATAGTAGGTCCTTTGTGCTCCAGGACATTGCTAGCAGTAATATATATCTAGCCTACATATATCTGAGAAGTACTTACCGAAGAGTATTGCATTTGGTTGTGAGCTAGGCATTTTCTACCTCCAGGTGCCTGACCTTTTCTTGCAGGGCATGAATCTTGCAGAAGTAGTCCAAGTGCAGAGAATTGGGGTACATTCCCTAGTTATGTGAGGTATACCTCTCAATCAACCAATCAGACCAATATACATACCATCAGAAATGGATCTATAGGGGGTGTGACATGATTGACAGGTCCCAGAAACCCTGAGGGAACCAATGTTGAGCCTGATGCCATTGATGGCATTTCTGGACCAAGCTCAGTTGGAACACATGGTTGCATAGATGGTGGTGGAGAAAGAGAGGGGGAACTTAGAGAGGGAAATTGGGAGAACAAAGGTCATGAGACATGCATGGTCTTCTAGGCTGCATTGAGGTGGGGAAAGATGAAGAGATGATGATGATGAAAAATTCAAATCACATGATAAGTCTATCACTCATTCATAACTCTATCACACATTCTGATTAAAGATTCTTATCACTCCCAATGTTGGTGAACAATTTCAATCACTTGAGCAACTTTATTCAGATTGGAGTTCCTTTGCAACACCCTGAAGATACCTACTTTTTCATGGTGAACCCAGACTTTCCTGGTCCTTTTGTAAGTAAACATCTATCTATATTCATCTATCTATATTTGCACTCTAACCTCCTATCATAGATGATTGAGATTGTTTCATCCTGCCCTCACCCTCACCCTAGTGCTACAGGCATGGTTACTGCAGTTTCTGAGAAGGAAGCTGTTCCGTCCTGCCCTCACCCTTGCCCGAGTGCTACAGGCACAGTTACTGCTGTTTCTGAGAAAAAAGAACCATTGGAAATCCCTCTTATTCCTCTCAATCAAGGTAAAAAATGTGCCCATTCCATTGGTATATCCATTTATTTCAGCTTGGTAATATCTCATACTGGAATACTTATTTGAACAGATCCAGATGACAGCTTGACTGAACCAGAATCAAATAACTTCCCTCCTTTTAAAGTTGCTGCAAAACCTATCATGTCTACAGGAAATACTGCTTTTGAGTCAAACAAGGTGCATTGCTAGCATATATGCACTTTGTATGATACATATATGCACTTCATATGCCTTGACTCATGGTTTGCTCATATTCATTTACAGGAAAATCAGCCA
This sequence comes from Boletus subgraveolens, assembly GCA_038092555.1. Taxonomy (NCBI): domain Eukaryota; kingdom Fungi; phylum Basidiomycota; class Agaricomycetes; order Boletales; family Boletaceae; genus Boletus; species Boletus subgraveolens. The sequence continues at coordinate 16,741 of JBBPQP010000619.1, forward strand.
AAAAAGCAGCCCACAAAGTATGAGAAGCCTCTCGCTACCCATAGCATGCACTATTAGAGAAGGTTTGCTAGCTGTTTTTAGATGTAGGTGTATGATAGTTTCAGAGGAGTGATCACATGTAATAAGCATTGCCAATCTGTATGAATACAGTGTGTTATGACTACTCTACATCTCTGTCTAAGTTGTTGTCATCATTCTGGACATGTTTTCTAGCTGTAAATGTATACACACCAAGCCCAGGCTTTTCCACACAATAAAAACAACCTGCTGCCTGTGGAATCATGGCAATGATACTAAGAATATCCAAGATAGGTATAGCTAAAATACCCTCAGTTGCTTCACATGATACAACTGTTCCATGTGAGGTGCACATCAAGGTGTTGTCAGGGGGAAAAAATGCTTGGAGGAGGGCAACATTCTTGAAGTGGAACTTTGCGTCATCATGGTCTTGTACAGCTAGTCTTGTATAGTAGATGACTTCACCAAAGAGAACTTCGTTGGCATGAAATTTGAACTAATAGGGCATGTTGTGAGCATGAGGTACAGCTGCAATATATGAACTTACCTTAATCATTTGAGAAACACGCAGTTTGTCCAATGTTTTGCACTTCTCTCTCCATGCACTGCAGGTGATCTGTCCATTTGGTAATAGAATGTGTGCCCACCTTTTAATCTTTGGGATTTCCAAGCCTCAGTGTCCAAGGAATTCTCATATTGCCCATGCTATTCCATCAGGAGGGTAAACCAGGAACTTATTCCACTTGTGGAGAAGGAAGTAACTCCCCCCTAGTTCAACTGTAGTATTTGAGGGGCCAGTTGGTGCATCACTGAGGTCAGGAAGGGCAGCAAGGAGGGCATTGACATGGGCACATCAAACACCTTCTCGTGCAAATTTGACGAGGTAGTTATGGCTGTCTAATTTCTTGTTTGAGGTTGCTAATGGTGCGCTCTATTGTCCACTGGGTGGTGCAAATACTTGGCCCTTTATGGAAAGTTTCAGGGGCAAGGTGTAAGACTTGATGTACACATGGACAGATGAAATGAAGGCGGTTGTTGCAACGCTGGTAATAAAGTTCCTCGAATTCTTTTTCCCAGGAGGCAAGGAGTACCCAGGCTTGTAAAGTCTCTTGGTGTGTAATGGTGTGCTGGCAAAGGATGTGCAAACCCTGAACAAGCTTGCAGAAATTTTGCCAGTATCAATGGAGGAGGAGTCCATGGACGAGTCTGGGAGCAAGGCCAAAAAGATAAAGTTGAAACTCCCATGTCTTATAGTTGGTATTAATCTTCTCAGTGATATTGTGGGGCTTGGTGTCAAAGGAACCAGGGAGATAAATCCCTGCTTCTTCAACAGCATGGCCATGTGCTTGCCAGGTCTGTTCATTATGCAGAACAGCCCATTCCCAGGTAGCGATACTGTCAGATGGAGCACAGGTGAGCATACCTTGCCAAAGACCTATCAAAAGGTCACTTATATTTGCTGCCAGGTGCGTGATATTGGTCATCATACAAAGTGGGACACCAAGGGAGTGGATGCAATCTAAACCAAGGAGGAGCAGAGCCTTGGTAATCCCACTTTCGGTGTGTCGTATCTCAAACTGGCATTGGTTTGGAGATAACATCAAGTGTCGTAGTTTGACCAAGTAATCATGGCCTCCAGCAGCCAGAAGATTTCCTAAGGAGATGTTGGGGTGGTCACTTCTGGGGTAGGCATCTTGGGGTTTGAGAAGGGCAGGGTAGTAGTGAGACCGAGAGTCCTTATGTTGTCCTTGTACCCCACAGTAGAGGCGGCAGCCATTCTTTCTGCAGTGTCCAACAAGGCCATCCCAGTAGATGAGACCAGGTCCATCTGCAGTTGTGAATAAAAGGTAGATATTTGAGCAGAAGACTTCATTGGATGATGCATCCCAAATCCTGAGGCCCTCCTTCTGAAGTGTGGCAAGATGATGAAGGCCAACAACAAGGAACAAATCTAGGTTTTTTGACTTGTTTGGACCTGGTATAAACCCACCAGGTAGGATATGTGTCTTGCGGTATTGTTTATCAGGTGAGAAATTGAGTATGATCCAAATATACATATAGCCAACAATCAGAACCCTTGTCCTTGTAGAGTTGTGTGCCATCGAGAGAAGCCATGAGGACGATGTCATGCTCACTAATATCTCTGTCAAGATAGGCCCCTAGGTAGTCCCATCCAGCAAGAACATCATCTATAATCAGGATTTGGTTCATTCATTCACATTCAGCAATAATGTCTTGAGTTTGGTGATAGAGATAGCCCATTTCATGGGCACTGTCTGGATTCCAGTAGAGGGCTTGCAATTGGGGGCCTAGGGGTAGTGTAGTGAAAGTCTTTGCTGGGACCTTGAGGCAGCCATTACTTGCTTGGAGCTTAGCTTCATTCCCCCAGGCAGATTTTGCAACATTTTGAGCATTGCAGGAGATATTTTTGCAATCAGATCATCAAATGAGGCGTTTTTGATGATCTTGATGTAATCAATAGCCTGTCGCAGCTTTGGAAGTGTTGTGAGTTCCAAAAGTTCATCTAGATCGACAGGGGGTGGTCACCTTCGGTCATAGACAATGCAGCAAGGAGGCAGGGCTTGGTGCAGAGGAGGAATTGGAAAACTTTGAGGGCAGTCTAGAGGCAGAGGAGGATCATCCTGAGGAGGAATTGGAGGACTTTGAGGATGTCCTGGAGGCAAAGAAGGATCATCCTCAGGATCAGAATCCTGAGGAGAATGTTGAAGGGGAGATAGCCAGGGAAGATCTATATCATGTGCATAATCTCCCAAAGAGGCAGGAGGATAGGTGAGGGAGATCTAGAGAGTATCTAGCAAACATTATTGGGCATCGAAAGGAGGTAACGAAATGGAGGAAAAAATGGAGGCTTACCTGAGGGACATTCTCCTTCATTCGAGCAGATTTTCTTTTGCCAATGTGCTGTTGTGAATTGGGCATCTCTTGAGCTCTCTTCATCAATATGCGCTGTGTTTCAGCTTGTTGGGCACTGTGAGAAAGTCCCTGGCTGGGTCCAGCCTGCTTGGGGGGGTTACCATGGTATGGCTGGGTGGGTTTGTCCATATAGGACTTGCAGGTAGTGTCAAGTGGCATGTTTTGGATCGCAGTGAGTCTATTTTGCTCATGGTCCTCGGCTTCAGTGAGATGTTGATAAAAAGTCACTCTTGAAATGAGGCGGGGCTCTCCCACACAGTATTTTCGGCACATGCATACTTGTTACTTATCTCTTTGTGACGGGGGAGATAACAGGGGTTCCATGCTATGTATATATTGAGATGTAAGTAAGTCAAGTCGGAAACAGGGGTAGATTACCTGAATTGATGTATTGATTGTTGTTGTGATGTTGTAGCAGGTCAAGCATTGCGATTGTGCGACATAGTATTGTGCATTGTAATGTGCTCTAACATTAATGTAGTCTACATTGATGCATTATGCTGTAGAGATCCTACATTACCTGAGCGCACACAGGAGCCTTTTCACTACGGTCCGGCGCTCCTCCGACATTCGGAACTTCCGCTTCGTCTCGATACTTACTTCGGACTTCATCTCGAACAGTCCACACCCCTTTTATAGCTTTCCTACCTGCCTTCTGCATTATATCTTGGTTCTGCGCTCATGTTTCCCTCCCTACAACGTATACTTTCGGGTTTACCTTCTATTCTTTTATGTATCCTCTTTTTAGTTATATTAACGCTTATGCCCGGGTAACTCCGGACTATAAAGCGTTTTACTTAGGACTCGTAATCCATCTTTCCTGATCCTCAGTGCTGTTCTTCTAAAGTGCTTGTTCTGAGTTCTCAACACGTTTACACCGT
>JBBPQP010000620.1:0-20572 GCA_038092555.1 Boletus subgraveolens
CGAGCCTCCTTTTCGCATTTGATGATTCTAGTGCTCTCCAACGCATCAAACGATCTCGCTTCGGTGCCTACCACGCTGGGGTGGAAGCGTTCGTGGATCCGGATGGTCACTATGTCCTCCCAGTCAAAGACATTGTCAGCCTCTTCAATGGCACCTAGCAAACCTGCATTTCGGCGGGCTTGTCGTTCTTAAGGTATGCGTCGTATCGGGATGCGCGATCATCTGCTCCACTGAGCTTACCACAGGCACGTCCTGAAGTCTTCGCTGTGTGTGGATTTGTCTGTATTTTGCGATTATTTGGAAATGGTTTTCGGCAAGATTTCCATATCATGGCGTCTTTCCTGCGATCCCCCACTGGATGGCCTTGTCCTTCCAAGAGGCTGGCTGTCTTCCAACAGAGATTTTTCCACGAAGATGGATGTTAAGATTATTCTGAAAGTTGTAGATGTGTTGGATCATGTGCGAGATTTGTTGATGCGCCTGCAAGAATCAGACAATCCCAGCCGTAAGCACCTCCAACCATCCGCACTTGAATCGAAACCTAATCCCAAAACCCGAAGGGACATTTACGCTGTCACATACTAAACTAACACCAATGCTCTGCAATGTGTCTACCTCGAGAATGTTGGCCTCCTTCTCGTCTTCTAGTGTGACAATCGCTAACGACTTCTGATAGTTGCAGGGCACTCTGCCTCCGTGCGTCATTAACTAATGTGCATTGACGACCTTGATGCCAACTCCAATTGCTAGTAACCTACAACGCGCAGGATGTTGATCTCAGGAAGAAAGTCGATAGCATTTTCGATGCTCTGCGGGAAGCTGGCTCCGACCAGAGTGCCCACCCTCTGTATCAAAAGTAGGGTCGCCCTCTTCATTTGTCAGTGTTTTCTAACTTCACACGACTCCTAGGTATGTGGAGGCACGCCACGACGAGCGCTCGAATGCTGTGGTGGAACACGACGCCGATGATAAAGTAGTCATTGAGGACCTGGTACAGCTTCTCCATACGCGAAGGGACCTATTGCGATATCCATCGCTAAAACTGCCTCGGATCAAACATGTCCATTTTACAAATCCCTCCGAAATCCAGTCTCTATTTCCCTCTCAACTTACAGTTGCTCGTTCGAACCTGCGTGCTAGTGCGCCAGCTCTCGTTACTCGGGGTAATAATGTTCCTCAGATCTAAAGGACTGGAGACTAGGAAAAGATTCAGGCGGAGGAGCCCGAAGTCAAGCCAGCAGAGGAGGTTCATGAAGAGCCGCAAGAACATGCCCCAATGCCAGATGAACCTGCGCTGGTACGCGACCGCGTGCCCACTGAAAAGGAAATATGGGCGGTAGATAAGATTCAAGCTGCGTACCGCAGGTACCGCACCCACCGCGAAGCACAGGCCCGTGCCATTGGAAAGGGATTGAAGGCACAGAGGAATAAAATCTTTATCGCATGCCTGAAGAATGTGTATGCCTCCCGCTGGGGGAGGACTCCATACCGAACACTGTATCTGTAGGCATTGCCACGTCTCCTCGTGTGCGTTGACAAAGCGATAAGTACTGCTCGCGGGTTCCAGAAAAAGTCAAAAGGTCTACTCTTGAAGGAGAGTCATGAACGTCTCGAAGAACTGGAGAAGCAGATGAATATAATGAGGTGAGCGAAACGATCGGGGAAGATAATTTCTTTTTAAATGCGAGTTGCTTTTAGTTCCCTGCTCCAGGACGGTCACACGTTACGCAAAATGATCGAACCAAACGCAGCCATGCATCAAGCAAAAGACAAAGCTGCGATGAAACAGGCATTCTTGGATGTCAAGGATCTCGTTCATCGACTCCCTGCCAAGGCTCCAGAGATCGAAGACAATCTCCAATGTGCCTATGAACTCGTCATGGTCGAGAAGCAGCGGGTTCCCAAACCAGAGAAGCCGACACTGAATGCGGAAGATCTATGAATATGAAAGAGGGTACTGGTGTAGTAGTTACTTGCGTATGTCTCGCGATATACCCAACGATAGTATGTTAATCTGTACTTTTGAATCGAACCAAGACAATGTTTGGTGGCTATATACCCAACTATTCCGGCATCTAGTACTATAATTACTTCGTCGGCGCTCCTCTCGCACTCCCAACTTCTGTCTGTTTGCAATGCGGAAGTTGCAAACACAGTCCGTCAGACTTGTTAGTACCACATCACAAAAATTGCAAAATCATAAGATTGCCTGATATGGCTGAGTTTCCCTGACAGCATGTGAGGATAGTTAGTCGCGGCTGGATGCTTATGTCAGGAGGCTGTGAGCCTTGGTGTGCCTCTGTGTATTGCAATCTCATAGTCGCTGGTAGTCATCCATCATTCCAATAATACAAGATATTGATGTCTCGCAAATTGTGTGAAAGGCAAATGGTGCCAATGACCATATTGTAACTACAGTGAGCCATACCCCTCTTGAGCCCATACTTCTTCGTCAAGCTCCTCTCCTTCGTCTGCAATGATAGCGTCGTCCTCTTTGCCCTCGCTCTCATCCAACTCGGAATTCATATCTCCCTCTCTCTCTTCATCTACCCCATCACCCTTCCCAATTCCGATCTCCCCCTCCGATTCTTCATCTCCCAAGTCCTTGGATTCAAGGTCGTTCCCGATACCTTCATCGTCCAATGGCGGATCACGTCCCTCGCGCTGCAAAAATTCGTCCCACTCCCAGGTGACCTGGTGGCCAATCCCTCCCCCTCAGAAGCGCATGAACATATCCCTGTCCACAAAACTAGAGGAAAATTAGTATACGTAGCGCATATAAGAACAAACCTACATGTTAATGTAGTAGAAACACCAGTCTTTGTTTGGCTCGATCACCTTTGGTTCTTGTCGCACGAATGATGGTCCCAGTAATTCTTCAGTCAAACCCCATCCGAATGCAGGGATCAGATGGACCCCACGGATGACGGAGTCTGGGTCTACGAAACCAAAAGCATCAGCGAGGTTTTCTTCGTCAAAGAATTGGAGCTGGGGTAACCGCTTGGCATCCCATCTGGAGTTGCGATTTGAATCACGTTGGAACCAGCGCACAAATAAAACATCCATCCGTTCCACCTTGGAATATGAAGACATGACATCGTTGCGATGTTGTACCATGGCATGGAAGACAAGACAGACGTGAGCGTACCAATATGGATGTAAGCGCTCGTCTTCTTGTGACAATAGCATAATGTCAGGATGGGAACGGGGGTTGATTGAATCTTGGTCCCGACGCAGGTCATATGTCATGTAGTTAATTCATAGATATGCATGCTCGTAAATCTTGTTGTCCAGGATAATTACACAACAGCGGTCCTCGTCATTGAAATCATATTCATCACTGTTGTAAACAAAGCCCTGTAGACAACCTAGTAGATGGTCCTTGAGGCGTGGAAGAAAGTCCTGCGCTGAGGGAGTAAGTCAGTCACATGGTAAAGGAATCTGACAAGATGTAATGCACATTGACAGTGGGGTCCTCTCTATGCTTACTCAACCATTCTGTGAGGTTGTGGCTTTGCTGTGTAGACACAGCAATATGATAGTGATTTGCAGGTGATGTACGGAGACGAGGGGGACGCGTTGGCTCAGAGGAGGCTTCCGCAGCCAGGAGGGAATCTCTTGCGTTGTTCACCTTTGCGATGAACTGTTCGATTGCCTCTTGGTGGGCAAGGCTGACGTTCCGTGTACCTTTCTTCTTCCCTGAGCAGACAAAGTGATGTTTTGCACACCAGTGCTCAAGTTCACCCTGTGCTCTAGCTTTAGTGCTCGTTGCGAATTAAGAGAGAATAAAACATCATACTGTTTGGGTGGAATAGCTATCTGTGGTCCCGTACTCTTGAATCATATCTGGATAATCAGCCAAAGCATGGTATTTGTAAGTACAAAGGTTAAGCTTCTTGATCTTCGGCATGGAGGTTGTTGCGTTTTCACGTCCTGTTGCACACTGAGGGTCCTCGGTGATGAGTGCCGCATGTCTTCGGGCATGAGAAGCGGATTCTTGAGGCAATTCTGTAGTTTGATATGTAGAGCATGTTGTTGCTTGAAATATCTGTACCAAATGACTGAGATGAGCAGTTGTGGTATCAAAGAATGAAAGTGTATCCTCCATATGTAGTCGAAGCTTGCCGAAAGCATGCCAGGTTGCGAGATCGAAAAGGAGGTCTAAGATGACCTCATTGTGGGGAGATGGTAGCAATCCCTTGAAGACAGGGATTGTGCACTACCAATAGAATCTGAGTGTTTGAGAACAAAGGGTACAAATCACTTACCTGAAGGAGATCTTCGTAATCCCTTGCTGCCAATCACTTCATCGCTGACGCGTTCTTGTGGAACCTTCGGATTGTTCCCCGCCCAAATGTTACAACCTTTCAATACCTGTCAAGCTCATTAAATAGTAATTTGGCCTCAATAGACCATTGACCTGCCTCCAATTCAGTTCTTGTACAGCATTCCCTCCATGGGTGTACAAGATACGCATCAAATGCATAAACATTGCCTTTCATACTCTGAGTTCAAACTCATGGAGTAGGTCAACAACAAATAGAAGGAAAAAATTAAGTTGAGCATTCTCAGATGAGAGATGCTCACAAAATGCATTCTATTAATGGCAGAAGTGAGCACCAGCAATGGAATACCAGTATTACATATTGCTTACCCGGGTTGGAACCAGAGATTGGTCTTTAAGTAGGTTGCTGATGTTCTTGCTGGTCACTTTCTTACCATGCTTGAAAATGAGCTTCTGTGCTTTCTTGATCAGGGTTTGATACACCTTGTTGTTTGTTCTGATATCTGTTCTGCATGTTAGCATATCTAACAGTTTCTCCATCTGGGGGATGTCTGTCTTCTTGACAAGACAGCAGGAACAGAGACATTGACCAAGGAATTTGATACATGATAACAATACCCTAGATTAGATTTGTTGTATGATTAGCCCAGTCATACAGTAGAAGATTAATTGCAATATGTACTTTTCTGGGTAGTCAGCTGAATAGCTGAAAAACCAGGGGAAAAAGTGCCTAACGATACCATCAGCACATTTGATTAATATACCATTGTTGTACACCTCAACAAAGTCATCGTTGAGGAGAAGCCTCCATATCAGATGCATCAGCTCACGCTTGAAATGGGTATAAAGTTCATCTGTTGACACCTCTCCATATATATTGATATAAAGGTCTTGAAAGTTATCGGGTAACTAGATGATTATCAGTATAAAATAGTAGTTATTGAATAATGAAGACTTACTGAAGGAATATATGTGACATGATGGCACACCACTGCAGTTGGCTTCCTATGGGTGTACTTGGATTGGTTTCCGAAGAAAAGGTAAACCAGCCAAAGCGATGTGTCACTGAAATTAGTGAGCTGCATAGCATCAGACCAAAGCATCAAAGGTGTGACAACTTGTTCATAATTATCTCCTGGTTCCCTGGGGAGGGAATTGATTTCCTCGTGTGCATGAAGCATGCGAGGGGACATATATGCTTCTGAGTAAATGCAGACATTTTGTCCATCCATGGTGGTCCAGAGATGCTCGAAAGGCGTCATGTGGAATGTAGAGGAGACACTGTCAGTGAAGATGGATTTAATGATGTCAGTGATGAAATGATGAATGTCATTTTCGATCTGAATAAAGGGAATAGCTGAGTCTGTTTCTGAAATGTATTGGATCCCTTCTTTGACAAGGGGAAAATTGAAAGAGCTGCGGATCCAGCCATGTTGTGCACAGAAAGAGTTCAAGTTATCCTGTAGATACTTTCTGATGAGACTGCATTCACAGTCAAGCGAGAATGCCAGTTCTTCGGATGGTTTGAAAGTAGGATCTTATATATATTTCCAGAGGCGATTTGTCTCTTCTTTGGTCTTTGCTGTTGACCCTGAAAAATGCCAGCAGGTAAGTAGGCCAGCAGTAGGGCTACTGAATGCTGAGAACAAGTTTTGACAAGTGATATCTGTGGGAGGGATGATGTTTGTGAGGAGAGAAGAAGGAGGGGGACCTTGAACCAGTGTCAGAGCATCAACGAGGTCTAGATCTGAGTGCAGCTCAAATGTTGGGTGACTTGGGAAGACCTTGAAAAGTCCAGAGGAATCTGGTTCCGTCTGAAATTGGTTGCAAGGAGGATGAATGGGCTGAGAAGGTCCAGCCAAAGGGGACGATGGAATAGGCACAGGTGGGGCATGGCAGAGACCTATGAGCTTGTCAGGTAGGTAGTCAATGTAGCATGCAGGGAGTCTAATATGCTGCCCTGAGTGGCCTGAGATGATCAGATTAGGTGAAGTCGGGGCTAGAGGGGTATGAGGGAGTTTCTATAGTAGTAAAATCTTAGTCAATAATCGGCAACCACATGGGGCATGCTACAACACATTACTTTGGATTGAAAGTCATCACTGTCTTCTATCTCGATAGGAGGTGAGAACCTTAAATTGCCAGCATGGTGAAGCTCTGGAGAGTTGCTAGGTGATGTCCACTTCTGTTTTTTGGACTTATCATCACTCCTGTGCTGACGATAGATATCAGCCGTTGATGCTTTTCTTGCTTGGCATCGGGCCTCATGGCCTTTCAAAGACTGTTGTGTATTGAATGACCTTGCACACCCGATGCACATCAGGTTGTCCATGGAGGTCATGCATAGGAGGGGATCGAGGGGGATACAGCCATTGAATTGGGACTCGAAAGCTAAATACATGCCATGGTATGATTGTAGTCAAAAAATAACTACAAATACACCCCAGAAAGTTTAAATGAGTGATGCACATTCAATAATCATGAAAGAAACTCACTTGGACCCTTGTGCTTGATCAACACAAAGACATTGCATTGCCAGCATTGGTAATTGGCTTGTGCTATGGGGTATTCAGGAAAGGAAAGATACACATGGGGTTCAGAATGGGTGTATGTACTTCTTGGATTGCATTGATCACCACCAATATCTCCAAGTTGCTTTTGGGTTCTGTGGAACTCATACTATCATAGTTTGCTGGAATATATTTAAACTTAATTCATAATATTTGGAAATTAGAATACAGAACTCACCAGATTGTTCCAGAGCCTTGACATTGTCTGGGCAAGAGATTACAAGAGTTTTTTCACTTTCAAGAGCATGGGAACATCATGCCACATCTAAAAAGAGATAAGCAAAAACAAGAGAAGTCGGATTATATGTACCTGAAGGTGATTGAATAGCATGGCTTTCTGTTGTGTTCCATAACTCAGATGTAGTAGAAGGTCAAATTTCAATCATCTGAAAGTCAATACAGATAAGACAATAGTAATGGAACAGAACAATGGTACTTATGAGCAGTCTGGGAGATTCAGGTGTGTATGTGATATGGTAAACTTCAGAATATTTGAGGGGGAGCTCTATAGATATCTTGTTCTCCAGGAATCTTGCAAGTGCACTCTTTATTGTTGATAGACAGTGTATGAATGAAAAAAAAAAAAAAAAATGGAGATGGGGGAAGTAGGAAGGTGCGACTCAAACATAGTTGCATGTTTATAAATGAATGATGGCAACTCATTCTGAGACGTCAAGCACAGATGATGATGGACATAGTATGATGGAAGGGAATATGAGGCCTCAGGGGATATACAAGACCCATAAATGGAAGTTTTCCCACACTGATTAGATCAAAAGGGAACACTGACTCAAACTCTAACCATTATCTCCATCTACTACATTATGTCCTCATTGTTATGACTACAACTGGTGTAGGAGCCTCTAGCTCTCTACAGTTACATTCCATCCATTCCCCTTCGTTCAGACGTCCTCCAAGTGACCTCCATCGTGTCCCATGTCCTCTATGTCCAGTCTGAGGTAAGTCAAGTCCTTATTTTTCTATCTGGTACGATATCACCTATCCGTACCACCTATCCGTGGTCCGAGTTAGACCGGATACTACATATACGGTCTGATACCCTGTTCAATTCGCTGTCTTGTTACTTCTTTCTTTCTTTAGTAGTTTCTTTTACTTCTCCCTACCTTTCTTACTTCTATTACGATTAGCTGCTGCCACCCCTAGATCCTTATTGTACACTTCTCCGGTAACCTAGTTACCAAAGTCTTGGGAATGCCCAGACTATAAAAAGTTTGTACCTAGATTTGAATGATCATCTCTGTTCACTCCTAATTTTCTCGCTATGGTTCCTCTCATTGTCATTGTCATCGGTCCTCATCCTTGATCAACTCCCTTCCTCATCCTAGTATCCGGTCCTCATCCTTGACTGGAAAGCTCTTATCTTCATCTATCTGGCCCTCGTCCTAGGTTGGACCACTCATTGTTTTACTCAATCCATTCTGGATTTCATGTTCTCTCATCATTGTGTAGCCGGGACTATTCCAGACACTCTACTCTCCTGTGGTCAGTCGTAGCCAACCCTTCTCATCTAACTTCCCTCCTACAGGACCCCTTGGGACAAGTGTTCTCGCCCCTTCTACATTTACCCTTACAAGGTCTTAGACCTTGTTACTTGTTTTACACCGCATGTTGGTCACAGGTTACGTTTGGTTCTTCTATAGGGGTCCTGTGGCACACACATCCAAGAAGTAGATAACTCATGTGCTGTTCACTGCAGAGGCCGAGTACATGACCCTGTCTGCTTGTGCACAGAAGGGGCTGTGGCTCAAGTCTTTTCTTCACTCTCTCCATCAGTCGGTGTTGTTGCCACTTCACATTCATGCTGACAACACTGCGGCCATCTCTCTGGTGGTGACTCCTAGCAATCACTCCCAGATGTGTCACATCAGTGCACACTTCCACTGGATGCCAAGCTATTGGAATGTAGCTGACACTCTGACCAAGTCGCTGGACCGTTGCACCTTTGCTGACCACCATACTGCTCTGTCTTTGGTGTCACACTGAGGAAGTGTGTTGGACATTGTACATTTATATGACACTCTGCATTATTGATACATTAGCATCCTGCTATATCTTGCTACACTACATCTTGCTATTGCAGTGTGTCACCAAGCATGCGACTTGTTATTCTCTGTTTATTGTTGTTGCATGTGACTCACTAGTTTAGACCACTCATCTCGAGTGGTGCATCCTCAGCCAGTTTACATCCACAGGCTAAGGTATGCATCCACCTATTCCAGATCTTGCACATCACTGACAGCTACCTTAGTCTTGCTGTGTTATAGGTAGCTAGTCAATGACAGCCAGTTTACATCCACAGGCTGAGTCTTGCTGTGTTATAGGTTCCTTCAATATCTTGCTTATGCCAATCACTGGTTTGTCATTAATATACTATAACATTATACATATTTCAATTAGATTAAATTTTGAAATGAAAATATAGATCTTTCCATTGCTAGCTATATTGGATATTATATTCCAGATTAGGTAGTCAGCTTACATAAGCAAGCCTTACATCGCACCACAGTAGGTTACCTTTACTTTAGTGACTACTAAAGTATTCCACAAGCTAATGATCTTGCCTGGGCTTGCAAATATTTTATAAGAGTGTCATGCTTAGCAGAAGTTCCTGGTGATTTTGTGATTATATATTACTTGGGAAAAAATATAACTACTGGGATGATCTTTCCAATCAATGTACCACTATTTTGTGCAAATATCAACTCTGTCAATGTAAGTTAATTGACTTGCATAATTGCATTGACATGTTATATGTATGTATGTCACATTTGGTAAATATTATTAGTAATGCCATTCCTATTACAATTACTTATAATGTGACAAAGAAATGACAAGGGTTGCTAATATCAATAGTATAAATATTATCTCTGACAATGACTTATCAGAAATCAGCTGAAGGTGTGGGAAAAAAATTGTAAATACTATACAGTACATATTATATAAACTCAGTCACTCTGATTTTTAATTTTCTTCACTCTTGTCTCTGAGTTTCCTTCTCAGAGCAAGAGTCACTCTAGTTCTTAGAGTTCATTATCAGGTAAATTTGCAATTGTGTGAGGACACTTGTAAGTGTTTTTTTTTTACTTTTTTTTTGCTTTTTTTGCTTTTTAGTAGTTACATACAATGGTAGTATACAGTGATAGTTTATTTGTAAATAGTGATGTTGTAGATAAAGTTGATAAATATTATTTCTTTCCTTTGCATTATGATTGATAAGGTGAATTGAATCTACAGAAACCTAATGATAACTTTTGAGCTGTGCTGTCAACCTTTCCAAAGATTATATATAGGATTATATTGTTTTATTACATCATTAGCAGATGATATGTATATCCTGGGTAAACATTAAGATATAGTAGTGGAATTATATTACCAAACAATCAACTCTAATAATGCTTATAAATTCTAATTTATAATAAGAACTGGCTTTTAAGATACTTCAGCATAATTTTTCTAGTTATTGTTAATGTCTTTTGACCTATATCTGCATATATATTTGATAAGCTTCTTGCTCATAATAATTATTGAGCTTATGGCAAATGTATGGTTTATAATGACAATATATAATATTATCCAAACTTTTCAAATTCACTGATGCTCATAGACTTCAGCCTTTCAACCAACAAACTGTGCAAGTAGGGGTACATGTGGACAATAAGAGTTACCAAGATTTGTTGGATGTGGTGACGAGGGTTGGCATCAAAAATGATGAAAAAGAATTAGCATCAACTTGTTTCGATCAAGTGACCTCAGGGTTATGAGCCCTGCGCGCTTCCTCTGCGCCATGATGCTGTTGTTTTGCCGAAGCAGTCATTTGTCATGACCATTTTCCTGTCAAGTCGGTCCCGCTACCGAGATACTGCCCGTACAAACGACTGATCAGAACAAAGCTGCAACCTTCCTTGATTACTCAACTTGGACCACATCTTGCACGCTGGCTCCAGCACGCGTATATACCATACTTTCAGTAGCAGATTCTTGCAATCCCCATTTTCTGAAGCTGGTCAGTACCCACTCCTTAAGTTGGTCTCCCCGCCCACTGCACTCACTCCACATGACAAGTAGCCCTTGGAAAATGGGAATCATGCAGACACAAAAAACCGGGGAAGACTATCATGTACTCCTCCAAGACAACCCATTCGTTCCTCCGAAAGGCGACGTTTGCTTCATCAATAGCCTTCCTCCCGAGCTCCTTTCGCGCATATTTGAAGTCGGTGCCGCGGATAACGATAGTGAGGACGAAGACGACGCGGAGGAAGAACTTGAAGATGGAGATGGAGATGGTGGAGATGAAGATGAGGTTGATGACGAGGGTGATTCCGATTCTTCTGAATTCCCTGCCCCATGGCCTCAGTTCCAGGTCGTCGTTTCCCATGTCTGCCGCCACTGGCGCAATGTAGCATTCTCGACTCCATCTCTCTGGACGACCATTGAAGTCAGTCCAGAAGCCCGTCCACCATACCGAAACGAATCGACGCTGTTGGAGAGGAGTAAAGGCCTCCCCATAGATATCTACGTTGATTGTGAACACGTCGACCCTGACGCAACAGACGGCGCACCTTCCGATGCCGATCTTGAATCCTTATATTCTCTGCTCGTTCCCCACATCCATCGCTGGCGCACCATCCGTGTCTCGGTCTCGGAGTACCACCACATGTATGTATTTCTCAACGCGGTCTCTGATCCCTCCATTTCCGCGGCCCCTCAACTCACGACGCTTGAATTGTATCACCACGAAGAGACGGAAGAATTTGACAACTTCGGGTATCCCAGCATATCGAAACATTTCATCCTTTTTGGTGGCTCAGCCCCTTGTCTCACCAGCGTAGTTCTTTGGGGAGTACATATTGACTGGAATCAACCATGGATCGCCTCCGCGTCCAAACTTGCGCGTCTCGAACTCTCATATCACCCAGAAGACGTCCGTCCATCTTGGGCTCAATTTGCCTCTATCTTGCGTGGTGCTTCTGCCCTCGAGAATCTCAGTCTATGCCTGTCGGGACCCTCTGGAGATCCATCGGCGTGGCTTATCGACCCGATCTCTGGAAGTCCCGAAGATCTCAATGCTCCCGTCCAACTTCTTAAGGTGTCGGATTTCATCCTTGCATTCCATTCACCGGCGCGTGCAATCGGGCTACTCCACAGATTCTATCTCCCCGCACTCAAAAATCTCGTTCTAGACTTCGACAATGGCGACTACAGCGAGTTCGTCCATGAACTCGCTGGACCAGCTACCTCCGTATCTCCATCTTCTGCCCAAGAACAGCCGCGCAGCTTGTTGAGCAGTCTTGAAAGTCTCAAAATAGCTGGACTTCCCTGCCGTACTGAATGCGTCGAGACGCTCTATGGCGAGCTCCAGAACCTCACGTTACTCAACATATCGTTATCGTACCTTCCTCAGATGTTCCTGGACATTCTTTCCGCACCATGTACGTTGGCTGGACGTAGTGACATTTGGTTGCCTCGACTTGCGACACTGTACGTCTCTGAGACATCCGGTGATGCTCTCCGTGAAGTAGTGCAAAAAAGAAGGGACATGGGAGTACCCCTCGACTCGTTGTACGTGGAGGAATCCTCTGATGTGGAAAAAGAAGATGTGAAGTGGTTGAAGGAGAATTTGAAGACGTTTGATTTCTTCGAAGGAAGTGATGACGAGGATGTTATAGATTTCGAGGGAAGCGATGACGAGGATATTGTAGATTTTGAGGATTTGCAGGAGGAAGTTGATGAGTGGTCGGATATGGATTAGTGCCCTTACCTATGTTTATGATTTATGCAGAGAAGAGAACGTGTACTTGGGATTCACTTGATTAACGACCTCACGACAGACGCGAAGCTCATAACGTCAAACATTTGGACTTTTTTGATATTTCATTGTAGTCCACGTACTGCCTACACGCACTCTACTTGTGCGTCCATTGCGGTACGCGCTTCTGCAGAAAGGCATCAAACCCTTCACCATGATCAGCAAGATCAAAGGTTGCATGATATAGCCTTGACTCGAAATGCAAGCCTGCCTTCAACCCGAGATCTTCGGCTAGAAAGGTGCAGTTGAGCTGCGCCGATAGAACCTCAATAGTTCCACAAAAATCATACTTGCCTATGTTCACCGCTTCTTTTGCCATGGCCACGACTGGTGCAGAGAAGCTCGCAATCCCCTGTGCATATTCAATCGCTCGTGGGATCGTTTCTTCGGCATTGAATACTTTGGCAACGAGACCCGCGGCAGCTGCCTCTTGGGCAGTCATGTTCTCACCGGTCAAGATCATGTGCATCGCCTGTAAACGCCTCAATCAGATGGATGGATGTATTGCAAGTGGCTGCGGTACCAAGGATTTTCCGACGGTGCGGATGAGACGCTGTGTGCCTCCTGCACCAGGGATGGTGCCAAGTTTGATCTCGGGCTGCCCAAAGACCGCGTCCTTCCCAGCATAGAGGATATCACACATCAAAGCGAGTTCACAACCGCCCCCTAGCTATGTATCAATCGTCGCATGGTTCAGTCCGATACAGCCAGAGAAGCAGGGTGTGACGTACCGCATACCCGTTTATTGCGCCAATTATCGGTTTGTGTGTCGATGCTATCCCGTCGTTGAGGTTCTTTAGATAGTCGCCATTGTAAGCGCTGACAAAGTCGAATTCTCTCTGCTCCTTGATGTCTGCCCCAGCTGTAAACCAGGGGGTTGTCAACAACTTGAATGAACCGAAGTTGTGTGTCGGCGCACGCACCACAAAATGCTCTGTTGTTTCCGGTGATGACAATCGCCCCGATAGCGGGGTTCTTGTCATAGGTTCGAAGTGCACTGAGGAGTTCCTCTATCAAAGCGCCGGAGAGAGCATTCAGAGCCTTTGGTCGGTTCAGGGTAATGATCCCGACGCGATCTTCTTCTCGCGTAAGAATAGTAGGCTCAGACATATTTTCTTTGCTCCAGACACTTCAGTGAGGGCTCAAACTACTTGATGTTCGAGCCTGTGGGAGGTCAAATGCTGAGCGTAATCTAATCTTATCATATCTCGGAGATCGGGCCGCTGCCGAACTGTTCACCTTCGTGAAACATGGAATCACGATGTTCACGCTTTGATGTCTTCACCAACTTGTGCCCTACCCGACAGTCTATCTTTGCAGCATCACCAGACGGCACGCGACAAGGCCGTATCTACATGCTGGCTTCCTGCGGGCACGGTCATCCTCTCGGTTCGATCGCTCACAAGCATCCTCCTCCCAAAAGAAAAGGGTCGCAGATGCGACTTCTGTCATTCTGTTGCTCCTCAAGATCGAGGCCGCCTCCAAAGATGTACGGGATGTGCCTCATACTGGTATTGCGATTCTAAATGTACGCACGATCCAAGTGAAACGTTGAATACTTCCCGACAACCAACCGATCTCATCCTCAAGGTCAAACATTGCATTGGCGTACCCACAGGAAGTACTGCAAGAATATCAACGTGTTCTGCGCGTCGCACCGATTCAACCAACTTGAATCCCATAAAAGAATGGATGCACTTTTCCTCACCCACTTGCTCGCCGGGTCTTCGGCCAGACGCACAGAGATGAAAGAAGGAGACGACTCGGGTTTGTCGATATTCATGTCCTTGCTGCCAGGTCCGGTCGCGGGGAATGACGCACCGCCTACATGCCCATTATCGACTAGTCAGCGCCCTGTCCAAACGGCCAGCGACCTCTTTTCGCGTTGCGGGAACAACAACTTTTCGATCCACAGTCATTTGACTACCATTGCTCATGGCGCCTTTCCTTTGGCAAGCCGGTTGTTCAACCATTCTTGTGTTCCAAATGCTGTTGCAAAGTATAGGATTGCCCCGGCAAAGGAGGTGGTGATGGAGATTGTTGCTATTCGCGACATTACTCCAAGTGAAGAGGTACTAGTATTTATCACACTGAAAAGGCATGCATACTCAAGCAGGTCCACTAGATATGTATTCCTTATGTCGACCCCGCCCTTGTCGAGACGCGTCAACAGATGTTCCAGTTCACATACGGTTTCACGTGCACGTGTTCATCATGTACAGCTTTCGAGCTACTTGATGCATCTCGGCCTGTGCCAGACAGGGAAGAACTAGGATCTCTCGGAACTTCCCTTCGCGACTTTGTGTTCCCAGATCAATGCCCCGACGCAATCAGACTCCCAACTTCACCTGTGAACCTCGAGACCATACCTTCTGAGATCCTATGCATCTTCCGCGAATCTTGTCTCACAAGTTTATGCGAATCGTTCAGCACCTTTTCGCACGATGGTCCATTTGAATCCGCCCTCGAAGTCGGTCTGATCATCCTCGCATTTTACGTTATCATCTACCCACCAAATTACCCTCAGATCGGTGTGTTTCCTGGTTTCTCCTCTGGGTTCTAGATCATTTCAAGACAGGCTAATTCCTTCGTCACCCAGGGATGCACTTGCTGGAAATGGCAAAGACAGCATGGAATGCCTTCGTTACTATGGAAGGTACAGATTCTTTGACACACCCTGTGGGGTTAAAGTTATTGGCGCAAGTCAGAGCGTATCTTCGACTGAGCAACCGAGTATGGGCGGTGATTGGGCCGGAGGGGGACGAGGGAGGTCCTCTGGCAGAGATCCAGGTTTTGGGGTCTCTATTGAACGAACAAGGGTGCAATGATTGATCTGCGCGCTAGTTTGAGTTGTGTCTCATCCAGCCGTTGCATCATACCTTGTATAGTTTGGACTCATCTGAATACATCCCAAATCCCGAACATTTTGCCAAAAATGGCTATGCGACTGACTCAGCAGCACTGCACAACATCTTCGTCCGACGTGGCCACACTCGAAGCCAGAGCATCGCACCTTGATTCATTTCACCTCGGAAGCTAGTTCGTGTATAATTCGACATACAGGCTTACGCTCGTCGGGAAAAACATGGAGGCATGGGTCATGCAGGTTCCACCAATCACACGCACGTGGTTAGCGCTCTCAGTAGCGATGAGCTTGGCGGTCGTACGTCCAGTGGTACTCTTCAACCGTCCATAAAGAACTGAACACATATTTGGTGTCATACAGCAATGTCAGGTCGTCACTCCACTACAACTGTACTTTTCTTTCAAGTCCGCGTTCACTAACGCACAGGTCAGTCTTGTATGACTTGTTTCGTGCAGATAGCAAGCTTATGCAGATGGGTTTGGAAGCCGTGGCGTATGCTTACCACCTTCTTTTATTTTGGTCCACTCTCGCTAGATTTTATATTCCACCTTTTCTTCTTGTGAGTGTGTTCTATATGCTCTATGAATGAGCCGGCCAATTGACATCTTCCACCTTCCTCTGCCCAGTATGCGGTATAGTCGTACGTTGGAGGAATCGTCGTTTGCGAATAGAAAGGCGGACTATCTTTGGTTGCTTTTACTTTCGGCGTTGATGCTTCTGGTACGTCCGGACCTATGAAGCCCTGAACATTATCAGCTAACCCAGTTCTTCAGGCTCTGTCGCCATTAGTCAACCTTCCATTCCTTTCGTCTTCCCTGGCCTTTGTTCCGATATACATATGGTCCAGACGACACCCATCCACACCTATTGCACTCTTCGGCATCTTCACGATATCTGCACCGTACCTACCACTGGCGCTCGTCGCGCTTTCATGGGTCATTAGTGGCACATGGAAGGCTGCCGCAGGTGACTTGATCGGATGTGCCGTTGGCCATATTGGATGGTTCTTGAGGGATGTGTGGGCGAGGGAGATGATCGGGGGGTATACTCCACTCAGCCAAGCGCCAGAGATTTTGTGCGTCGTTTTTCGATTATCTCGTCGTGGCTGGCGTGCTTACCCGCGCATGTAGGAAGCGCCTGTTTGGGGATGTTTGATTACTGGCATCGTGCATTGTATAACAAGACCACGATATTTCTTTATTACTTTGTACAAAGTCAGGATGGAAGCGATCTCGAACGACGTTTGGCCAATGTTGTCATCGATTGGGAGTTACCCAGCTGGATTCTCGGCTGTCGTCCTGAGTTCTCGGGTCATGTTGGCATCAACAACACGAAAGGCCGGGTGTTCCATGAACACACGTCTTGTAGCTCAAATATCTACTGTCTTTCCCCGAGATAGGTTTTGAACATTCAAGTTTCTACACTGTAGAGGAACGAGCTGCTGGTGATGCTCATTCTATTCTATTCTATCTATTCCAGCGACGCAAGGCTCGTGAGAGTAGGGATGATGTGATGCCACGAGATTATGGGCCAAATCCGTGGGTGTAAGGAACTGGATCGTACTGCTTAGGTATCTGTCTGTTCCGCCAGCTGTCGACGCAAATACATCATCGAACGGGAACTAGTTCAATCTGAGCTTTTCGAGGTCGACCCGAAGCATTGTGCAGGATGGAGGGAAGCCCGGTCTGAGACTCGGACGGATGCCCAGTGTTGACCATCCCATAGCTGGAGAGAGGGTGAACGTCGATGCCGAAGAGATCAGGATAGTCCACGTGCATTCTGTAAAGAAGTACATGTTCGAGATCCAGGGCTGTATAACCCAAAGGTGGAAATCGCCTCGACAATTGCAGTTGCAAGACTCCCGACCGTTTCCATAATGGAGGTGAGGTGACTTCAGTTGGGAAGCGAAAGAAACGGGTGGGTCAGAGATCGTAGCGAGCGAGGAGTAGACATATCGATATACCCGGAATGACATGTCGATAACTCGCCAACGATGCTCGGGTGGAACCAACATAGAACTCGGTCTTGGAAGTGTCGTCAGGTGAGCTGGGTGGGTCAGCTCAGCTCGACGTGGATGTCTAGTGGCGTTTGCTCCTTTTCAACAGAGTCGAAACGTGCTCGTATGGCGGACAGATGTAACGAAGGATGGTGACGGTTGCCCAGAGAGACCTATCCATGAGAGTGCGAACAGGTCCGAGGGGCTAGGGCTGAGAACTGAGCAATGGGAAGAGCACCATGAACTTCATGTCCCGTCATGCCTTTGACAAGAACTATGATATCCTTCAGTGTAGAAGTGCAGAACAGAGGTCACGAAGCCATTTTCGTCCTCCGCATCAGCAACCGACCTAAAAATTTCCTCTGAATACGCCCTCCTATGACCGTGTCGAGAGTAGGATGAGCGACGATGGATGATCTTTGACTCCGAATCCCAATCCGGAACCCGAGGGCGGTCTGAGAAAGTAGAGGAGAGCTTGACACTGTGACAGGTTGCTTACACACGTACACGAGGATCGCTAACGATGGGGCGGTTGGTTAGTTATCTCAGCTAGAGCAAACAAAACGTACCAGATTGTCTGTTCCTGCTCAGCGACCGCTCATGGCCAAATGTATTGTGCTGTCGTACAGTAAAGATGGTGACACCAAGGTGCCCGGGAGCCTGGGGCCAGTTGGCAAACTAGTCCTCTCATCTCCGACACGATCGAAGCTGGGAGAAGGCCAAAGACCAATCGTCTGACTTTGCTAGTCGTAGACGAGTCGCTGCCACCGGCCTAACGTTGCTGTGAATATGCGCCTCTTGCTTTGAACACCGGTTGGTCATTAGCATTTCATGAGAAATTCAAGGTTTGGTGCGATTGGCAGGCTGACGTCTCGACCGGGTAATCATTGAGTATTATGTTCAGAAGGCGGAATAATCCCTGCGCGCGGCACCGGGTGGGTTTCGAATGGGGATATGGTTCTCGAGATCTGGGCGTCGTAGCACTTAATATATATCGGACTTTGAACGACGCACCTAACCACTCTCTAGGAAATTTGTTGGGAGCCTCGGGATTGACATGAAGGGTGTGTTGAAGCGACTGAAAGGTAGAGAATCCATGACTGGGCAGAGTGGAATGTACATAATATTGTGCTCTTCAATCGCAGGGGTAGATCGTGGAGAGAATCGATCAAACTCTGTGGCTGGGACTCGGAGATGGGGAAGTTACCATTACGTTGGTGGTCACCATAAATTCATGACCGCTCATAGTAATGACGGGACCGAAAATGAACTTCCAAGTCTCAGTTCGACATT
Organism: Boletus subgraveolens; assembly: GCA_038092555.1. NCBI lineage: Eukaryota > Fungi > Basidiomycota > Agaricomycetes > Boletales > Boletaceae > Boletus > Boletus subgraveolens. Next base: position 18,838 of record JBBPQP010000620.1, read on the forward strand.
CTACAGCTTGCAAGAGAGATCCAGTAGGTTCAGGATGGCCAGGCCTTGGTGTTCCTTGTAATTATCACGAGCTTTCTCTGACAGCCTAGTGACTGGGTGTCCGAGGTCTGCTATGGACGGATGCAATTGATACGTTGTCGTGGTCTCAGGGCCGAATCAGAATCAAACTACCCACACACAAACTCTGTTGATTTGACTGACCTGCGCCAGCGTCCTCGAGACCTATCGCTGCTTTTCTTTCTTTTTGGTTTTTGACCCTTCTCTCCAATAGCTGTCATTTGCTGTGTATATTTTCTCCGTTCTGCTTTTCTTTGCCTCTTATTGAATCAGTTCCCGCGTGCTGCCGAGGCAGGTATACCAACATGTCTGCGTCTTTGCAGCCCCCACCTCCTGTAGATCATTCAAACTTGTACGATGACCACGGTCACGCTCCGACTGCGCTCCTCCAGCCACAAGATTTGGGTCATGTTCACCCGTCCCCCTCCCTGTCAACCATTACGCGTACTGTGGCAATCATCAAGACACGCGCGTTGGAACAGCGCCTCGAAATCGAGCCCCGTATTCTTGAGGCCAACTTCGAAGTAAGTGACCACTTTCAGCGTTATTCAGGGGTTCTGTATGGACAATACACTGCCAAACGTGTTCCCGCTGACGGAGCGCCACGTGTATCGTCACCCCTCCCCGCGGTCTGGCGGATCCGCCATCAATGACGGACATGGGCACTTACCAACGTTTTTCCACAGATAATCAAGGAACGACAGATGGAGTTCGACACCGAGACCGATCCGGAGACGTTCTATGAGTTGTTCGGCGACGATGCTCGATTCCTCGGCGAGTGAGTTTCCACTCTTGGTGCTTCGCTTCCCGGGTTTACTCACGACGTCCCCCTGTTACTCAAACGCTCTCCCAGCGGTCCCGTCTGGGTATATGTCCTCGAGCGCCGCCGTGCCGTCCCCGTCCTCTTGTCTCTCCTTCCCTCCCTCAACGGCGCCGTCATTGGAGCCAAAAGCGAGGCACAAGCCGAAATGCTGATTTCAGCCCTCTTCGTTTCCAGTCCTCCATTTCCCGTTTCCGACCTCCCACATGTTGTAGGCGATAATGAATTCGATCGTGGGTCGATTCGTTCCGTCGATTCTGCGGTGCTCGAGGCGCTCCAACTCGGTCTCGAGACACCTGTTGTGTCTGCGCATGTACTTTCTCCCTCACCTGGTTCCTCAGATGCACGTGGGCCTGGATTGTCCAGTACTCCACGTAGCCTTACCGCGTCTACTTCCTCGTCCGGGAAAGCTCAATTTCGTGCACGTCCGCTCCCCAAGACGCATCTATCCCCCGATATCGCCCCGCGACTCACCAAAGCCGCACTCCTCCGACAGGGCCTCTCCCCGGACGGCTCTCCCCGAGCTGAAGTCAGGACGCGCATGTCGTTGGCGAGCACTGGGCGTATTCCTTTGCCGCGCAAAGACAAAGAAAACGACGTGGCAGAGAAAGAAAGGGAGAAGGAGCGGGCGAAGAAGATATTTGCGGGCGTTCCTGGGCATAAGCGTACAGACACAGTCGGTGTGGCGTCGACGGCACCTCCGACGATTGCGCCGAGGTTGACAAAGGCGGCAGCGTTACGGTTGGGACTTGAGCAGCCCGCGACGCCTCCAGGGAAGAAGCGCATGTCTATTTCTGGACCGCTGCCCAAGGGTGTTGGTCAGGGAGGGAGTGTGAACGGTGGTGTTCAAACTGTCAG
>JBBPQP010000621.1:0-20565 GCA_038092555.1 Boletus subgraveolens
CCCCTCCTCCTACGGGCGCGTTCTCGGGCCCTCCTCCGCCTGGGCCTCCTCCTACGGGCGCACCGCCTCCCCCGCCTCCTCCCCCACCTCCAAACCCCTCAAACACTTCGACCGCCAACTACTTTTTCGGCTTCATCATCACCTTTGTCATTCTCCTCCTCCTCTTTGTGGGGTGTGGCATAGGCTCATGGCGACGGTTCCGATTAGTCGGGACAGCGTTGGACGAACGGTTGCAGGATATGGATGGGACCTCGTTTGGAGGGCGAAAGCGCGGTCGACGGCGACTTGTGCGGCCCGTGTTCTGGGAGACGCGGACGTGTCCCAAGGGGTTGGCGGCCCTCGTATCAGGCTCGTCTGAGAAGGGCAAATGGGAGGACATGCAGGTCAGTTCTCCCATTCCTCTTCTCTTTCTCTTTCTTTTCCTTTTTTTTTCAATGTGTGCTTGCGTTGTCATCGGGCCCAAGTCACTGACACACGCGTTTCGTTTTTTTTTTCTATTTCCGCTCCACTACCCCATGTAGCCGATCTCTGCGGCGTGCGTTTGGTCTCGATCGAAATCGAAATCGGGCGTGCGCACGCGCAAGTCTGGCGCGGACGCGTCGGCGCAGACGGCAGGACCTGAGGACGACGGTTCCTTATCCGGCGTGGGCGCGACGTTGTGGTCTTTTATCTTTCCTCGACGTCCGCATTGCGATCATCCGCCGAGACCACCACCCGTCGAACGACCGCCACCAGAGGCTATCCAAGTGGCCGTCATGATCGCTATGCCGTCTCCCCCATCTCAGACGCCTGGTGACGGACTGAGCTATGTGGGGCACTCGGGGGTGAGGGAGTACCAGATCGGTGTCGTGCAGATACCCTGGTCATGATGGAACGTTTGATGCGTCGACTTTCTCTCCCTCTTTCTCTTCTTTGTTTTTTTTTTTCCTTGTACGAAAAGAGTTGCGAGTTGTTGGGTTGCTCTTGATATCCCGACTTTCTACTTCCAGCGTACCATAATACGTTCCACCGATCACTGTTACGCTGTGTTCGCTATTACCCGCTTTCTTTGTCCCCCCTTTGTAATGTAGGACAGAGGGTCTGAGACCAGCGCAATTCACTATGAAGATGTTGACATCCACTCGGTCTCTATGCGCAAGCGAGACTCCCAGTTAAATCCACGTCAAGCGGCGATTGTGACTATCAACGCCCATATACATGACTCCAACGTGATTCATGATAAGAGATTACAGCATTGCTCAGTCGATAAGGTACTTGCGTTTAAAGAAGGCGCGGAGGTGGAAGATCTGCCATACACCGAGACCCACGAGGGAGAGGAGCGTGAACCATGCAAAGTTTTGCACGCGCTTATTCGTCGAGACTAGTCAGGGAGACATGTGAGTATGAGGGTGTATATGAAGGAGAAGGGGGGGGGCGTACGATTCGTGTTGGCGAATCTCTCTTCTCGTTTCTTGAGATAGTTCAGCTCGTCCACGATCTCTTTGACGACACCCTCCAGTTTACGCATCTCTGTCTCGAGTCCGGATAGAGACTCTTGATTGGCGATGGCACTGGGAGAGGGTGGGTTGAATGGGCGAGCATGGAGAGGAACCTAGATGGACATACTTGTAGTCGACCGCATCCGCACCAATATCAACGTCGAGGTCAATCGTGCGTGTCATATTCCGTGCAACGCCTAGCTTGACCTCTGTTCAACATACATTGTCCACGCCCAGCAGTCAGCCCTACGCCCCTCACAGAAACAAAAAAAAATGAGAACAGACCTGGTGCCAAATGGTTTTTAAAGCATACGCCAATCTCATCCTCGGAGTGGGCAGTGACCGCGAGACGTGTCTCGCCCTTGATATCCTTCTTGGAAAGGTAGACGTTTCGTTGCGGGGTCGAGTCGATGATTTCAACGTCGATGCGTTGACTGGGGCCGGGTCCGACGTTGGCGGTGACGATGACGAGGGCGTGTAGGTGGGCTGCGTTCCATATGCACTTTTCGGTGGGGATTTTAGCTGGGGGAAGGGTGAATTTGATGGCGGTCGAAAAGGGGAGGAGGAGGAGGAGAAAGAGGGGGAGGAAACGGGCTGTGGGGAACATGGGTCGGGGTGACGAAGGGTGTGGACGTGGTAATTAGCAAAGTGTACACTTCGCACGTGGTCAAACAAGTCTCATGTTTTCTGCTCCAAACATCCCAGCCTCCAGACGGACAGATCAGTATCTTTGCAAAGTCGACGTTTATAAACCATAGATGGCATCGTAGATTCTACTTGCTGCACACATTCATCCAGGTCGACGACGAATGTTCTTTTTCTGCTCATTTTTGATCCGCTATCTTGCGAAACTTGAACGAGAAATGTGATGATACAAGGTACTTGCGACCTCATGGCATTGGCAAACAACTAGTGGATAGTGACAAAGTAATTGATGAGACGCAGCGAGCAATCCTGGCCCAGCATACTTCCGTACGTCGGGCTTGTCCATCATCGCTTCTTCCATCAGCGTCCACGTCAAATAAAGAGTCGGCGCTGACTCCCTCTTAACCACCGGCTAGTGGCCATTGTTACTTTCAATGTGGAGACAGTCCCGAACTGGTCGTCGTCGCGGGCTTTGTCCCACTCCTACTTGTCGTTCCTCCTGCATTGGCGAGCAGCGGCGGGTTGTACTGCAGATCACGCCTTTTGACCCCTGAGTCGAAATTGACTGAGAAACCTGGAGTCATGGCGCACAACGGATGCCCAGTGGCGGGGATCGCTACGCATACGTGGTTGCTTCGCGCCTGAGGATGTGATTCTGAAAGCAGGCTCCCGTTGAAAAAAATGATATGTCTATCCCAGGATCGCTGGACATGTTGTCGTCGTCCACTAGCATATACGTACATGGCGGTGTCTGTGTGTGACATCGAACCAGATATAAGCCTCCCCGTCTGGGTGAGAGCGATGACACCTTGCTGTTGTTGCCAATACGTATCCACGAACCTCGTGTTTGCATGTAGACATGGATGTGCTCGATGTTCTTTCCGACGTCTCGTCAGCAACCCCATAGGACAGATCACGGATACATTCGATGTCTTGATGAGCCATTTGTACACTCCGTGCGTCGTCGAGATAGGGTCTTGCAACTTCAAGTCAGCCAAGGAGACATGCCGCACAATCGCGAGTTCCACAATAAGACCGCGTTTAATGACGCCAACGTCCACTGGGTACCTCCATCAACCCAATGAGGTCGCCTAGCCGGGATCCAAATAAGAATAGGCGCCAATGACACGAGGCTGTTCCGAGACCGAGAAGAGAGAAACGTGCAATCAAACGCTGTCCGTACCACAACTCGACCGAACACATTGCTTCTTGACACTGTTAAACCCACAGGCGTGCGCAATTGGAGAGGATGTCATCAACGAAGAATAGTACGTAGCAGTTCTCGGGAGTGAGTTTACATTGCTGACAATTCAATAAGAACATACGATAGTACTTGACACCGGCAACTCTAGCACGGTGTGGGCAGTCGTTTTCCACCCCGACGGAATACATTCGTTAAGCGGAAGTAGCGATGGGATTCAACGATGGCGAGTTGCAGACGGTCAAGAGGTGGGAGAGCAACGAATGGAATTGACTGGGGCCATTTCTGTGTCGAGAGACCACAAGTGGATAGTTTGCGGGACTCAGCAAGGGGCAAGCATATGGGACGAAAAGATCCAGGAAAAAACCATTGAGGTGGGGGGCACAAAGAATGTGAGTGCGGTGGACATCTCGCCCGACGACACGACGTTTGCCACTGGTACGGCATGCCACGACTATGCAGTGAGCATCTGGGATATTTTCACCGGCAAGAGGTTGGTTGGCCTACTTCAACATGACAGTAGCATCCTAGGAGTTAAATTCTCTCCGAATGGTGAACATATCGCCACTGCCCCCGGATTCGGGGGCTCTATTCGTGTCTTCGGCAGTTGCAACGGTGACCAGCTCATCATCATCAAGGCCGACGTGGAATGGGAATGGCTCTCAGTCACTCCCGGGCCCCTTGCATAGTCAAATAATAGGCAGCAACTTTTTGCTGCCTCTGGCAATGATACAATCATAGCTTTCAATTCGTCCACTGGAATTCAACTGGCTGAGTCGAAGCTGGTTGAAAATGACGGACACATCGGGTCTATCGCTCTAGCGGCCAATGGGAAGTTTCTTGCTACCTCTACTGCCAGCTCCGTCTCATTCTGGGATGCTTCAACACTTGCTCAGATCGGCCCAGCCATCGAGGAAAATCAGGAGTCACCTTCAATTGCTTTCTCCACCGATTATGGCCATCTTGCTACTGGAAGACGCGATGGGAAAATCACGATTCGCAATCTCAATGGTATTCTGCCAGACTCGTATGGTCCTTTCCATGTAGGTATTTGTTCATTTGTCAGGTTGGCACATTGAATAAAGTACATGTCATTACTCCCCTATTTTAGGTATATATTGGAGGTGACAACAACTTGGAAACGCCTGAAGATGGGACAGGGTAACAACAGAATGAACGGGATTCGGCCTCGGGGGCCCACAACAGCAAAGCGACAGACGAGACTCTGGTATGTGTTTGTCAACTTGTCCCCGACAGAATTGCACTGACTCTGGATTCGTAACAAGGAACAACCCGCGACACCAAGTCAACCAGAATCGGAGAACCATGGCGAAGCAGTGATAATGATTTGCTCGAGGTGGGGTTTGTTCATTTCCTTTTCGACGCTGGTGTTCATGACGGCATAAGGCTGAGGTGCCAACCAGTGCACCCGAACCCATGTTTGACTTTGATGAGGTCTGTGCTGATTTCACCGTACTCTTGCTTTCGTGTTGATGTCGCTGGAGCCGCCATCCCCCACATCCTCCGCCCATCATCATGAGGGTGGGGTAATGCCGCTGGGCCAGGCCACGCTGTCCGTGCCAACCACTCCTAAAGCATCTTATCTGGCGGATCATCGTGATAATACCGAGTCCTCTGGGGGCATCCCAATCGTTAAAAGGTGGTTGCGGACAATGATCAAGAGGGGTAACAAGAGCGAGAGTTCACATCAGCCAGATCGCCTTCCCAAATCGCCTGGTATATCTGCCAATCCCCGGTCTCCTTCCAAATCACCCGCAAGAGGGAATACTGCAAACGAGAGACCTTCGTGGACGGCCGGAGCTAAACGTAAGCCGGTGAGTGCTTCCTTCTTTGGTAGACAGATAGCGTACAATATGTCTGACGAACCGTGTCAGTGAACGGTCGCAGTTTCCGTCAAGAAAAAAACCGAAGAACAAAAACCAGCGAAAGAGGCTCGTTCACTATTTAGTTTGTTTGTCGGCGCTGGTGTTCATGCAAAGTCACAGCCTAAAACCGATACTAATGCTGCTGAAGCGAGCCATTCGAACAAGGATGCCTGCACGAGCGGACAGGATCATGTAGACCCAAAGACAACCCCCCCCCCCCTGTGTGTATTACTTGCGACGATGGATCCCGTCGTGACAGCTCAGTTTTTATTAGGCGCAACGAGTGAATGATACATCTCAGCCCTCAGCCGCGCCAACGGGGGTCCATGTCATGGTGCGCGTTCACTCTTTTAATCTTGATTGTTCGACTCACGGTGGAATATACCAGCAAGAAGCAGGCGACGCTACCATTTGGATTGGGTGCAGGTTCAGCTTACCCGTATGGATGTTGTGCCGGAGCCCGGTCAGCGAAGACGGGACGGATTGATACATGCATGCCACATTAATTTATGGGTTTAGACATTTATTACGCCGTTCCTTGAGGTCGTGTACATCTCGCAGCATGAACACGAGTTTAGATACCTGACTGAGCTTCCTCTAATACATACTCGGTGGTCACATTCTTGAATGGCCGTGCGATCAGTAGTAAGGGTGTGCCAGGAAGAATCCCACTTGACACCTAGCTCTCAAGAACCTGGAGAGCCTTCAAGTCCTCGGTGTTGGGAAGTCAAAGCACAAGTGACTCGGCTTGGTCGTCGTCCGTCATCAGTTCCACGTTTTCGGAAGCTGACGTGAGCTTCGCATACCCTCCGGTACTTTCGGGCCGGTCAACTCCTACGTCCTCAAGATATGTACGCTACTACGGGGCAATCAAAATCCATGAGCGTTATTTAATGTGCATCAAAGACATGGATGTGCGTAATAGATCATCACTAGTTAGCTAGAACGAATAACCGAGAGAAACACAGTAGTGCGACACAGTTTCACTCCACAACAGGCGTGTGAACAACAAACCGGAGATGCTCTAAAAAGTAACGTTATGTCAAATGACGAGTCGATCATCGATGTCCCGACATCCTTACACCGTTGTCTCGCCACTGCCACTTTCGTAGCGCCGCCACGGGCACGCGGAGACGGTCTCGAACTAGTCGTCGTTGCAGGTTTTGTCCCACTGCCACTTTTATTCGTCGCCCCTGCTGCATTGGCGAACAATGGGGGTTTGCATCGGGACAATTGGCATGCCCTTTGAACCCCGAGACCCGTAGTGAAGCTGTGGTGCGCGAGCATGCCCGCGGAGCGCCAGTACGCGTACGTTGTGTCGGTGTTGGGGTCGTGATGTTGTGTATGGCTGCGGGGAACGCAGTTTCGGCTTGGGTGCTGCGACGCGGGTTTGCGTGTAGACATGGATGTGCTTGATGTCCTTTCAACAACGACCCCAAAGGACAGATCACGGATACACTCGACGTCTTGATGGGCCATTTGTACAATCAAGGAACTTGAAGCCAGCCAAGGAGATACCACGCACAATCTCAAGTTCCACAATAAGACAGCGTTCAATGACGCCAATGTCTATTGATTGCCTGGTCGTCCCAATGATGTCGCATAGCTGGGGTCAGAACAGGAATAAGCGCCAATGACACGGGTGCTTGCGTGACTGAGAAGAGAGAAGCGTGTCTATGCAGCACAACTCTCTCCGTACCACTGCGACTCGACCTGAACACTTTACCCCTTGATACTGCAAAACCTACGGGCGTGCGCAATTGGAGAGGATGTCGTCAACGAGGAACAGTACGTAGTAGTAGTTTTTGGGAGTGATTGTGCACTGCTGACAATTCACCAAGAACCTACGATAGTGCTTGACACTGGTCGATCTGATTCGGAAGTGTGGGCAGTCGCTTTTCACCCCGACGGAATACATTTATTAAGCGGGAGTAACGATGGGATGCGACGGTGGCGAGTTGCGGACGGTCAAGAAACGGGAAAGCAGCGAATGAACGTGACTGGGGCCATTTCTGTATCAAGGGACCACAAGTGGATAGTGTGCGGGACTCGGGCGGGAGCAAGTGTTTGGGACGAAAAACTCCAGGAAAAGACCATCGAGGTGGAGGGCACAAAACATGTGCTTGCAGTAGACATCTCGCCCGATGTCACCACATTTGCCACCGGTACAGCAGCTAGTGACAAGAAAGCGAACGTCTGGGACATCGTCACTGGCAAGAAATTGGTCGGCCCACTCCAACATGATCGCAACATCCTAGGACTTAAATTTTCCCCAAATGGCGAACACATTGTCACCGCCTGCAACGACTCGATTCATGTCTTCGACAGTCGCAATGGTGGCCAACTCATCAATATCAGGGCCAACCTGAATGCCTACTGGCTTAGAGTCACTCCCCTTGTGTGGTCAAACAACGGACAGCAAATTTTTGCTGCCTGTCGCAATAATGTAATCAAAGCTTTTGAGGTGTCCACTGGGTCCCTACTGGCCGAATCGCAAGTTCACAATTCGTACACTGGAAGCAACTCGGACTTCCGACGGTGTATCGCTCTAGCCACTAACGGGAAGTTCCTTGCTTCCTTCTCACCAAATTCCATCTCATTCTGGGACACTTCAACACTTGCCAGGATCGCCCCAGTCATTGAGAACGGTGACACTGACAAGTTATGGTCAATTGCTCTCTCTGTGGATTCTCGCTATCTTGCCACTGGGGACGATAATGGGAAAATCACAGTTCGCAATCTCGGTGATATACTTCCAGATTCCTATGGCCCTTTCCATGTCAGTATCTCTACATTTATGATGTTGGCATATTGAATAAGGCACACATCGTCATTCTCCCGTTTCAGGCACCTACTCAAGAAGACGCCGACTTGGAAACGCCTGAAGATGGGACACGGCAACAACAAAATGAGCAGCTTTCGGCCTCGGGGGTCCACGACAACAAAGCAACAGACGAGACACAGGTAGGAGTTCGTCAACCTGACCCCGAGCGAATCACACTGACTTCTGCGTTCCCACGCAAGGAAAAACCCACGACGCCCAGTCCGCCCAAGTCGGAGGACTACGACGGAGTCGGTGATGATGAGTTACTCGAGGTAAGAGTTTGTTCCTTTCTTTTCGACACCGGTTTTCATGACGGCATAAGGCCGAGGTGCCGACTAGTGCACCTGAACCCATGTTTGACTTTAATGAGGTCGGTGCTTATTTCACCATACCCTTGCTTTTGTGTTGATGTCGCTGTAGCCGCCATCCTCGACAACATCCGCCCATGATCGTGAGGGTGAGGCAATGCCGCTAGGCCAGGCCACCCTGCCTATGTCCTCCCCTCCCGAAGCTTGTCCAGAGGATCACTCTGATAATATCGAGTCATCTAGGGGCATCCCGATCATTAAAAGGTGGCTGCAGACAGTGATCAAGATGGGTGAGAAGGGACAGAGTTCGCATCAGCTTGATCACCTTTCCAGAAAGTCTGGTCGAGCTGCGAATCCCCGATCTCGTTCCCATTCACTGGCGAGAGGGAACACTGCAAACGAGAGACCTTCGCGGATGGCCGCAGGTCAACGAAAGCGGGTGAGTGTTTTCTCCCCTTGTAAACAATCAGTGTGCAGTGTTTGATAAACCATGTCAGCGAACGGTCGCAAAATCCATCACACAAAAACCTGAAAAACAAAAACGGGCAAAGCAGGTTCGTTGATTGTTCAGTTTGTTTGTCAGCACTGATTTTATCTTGAGTCACAGCTTAAAACAGATAGCAAGGCTGCTGAAATGAGCCATTCAAACAACGACGCCTCCACTAGTGGACAGGGTCATGCAGGTCCGCAGAAAGCAGGCCCTGTACGTCTTTCTCGTGGAGACAGTTAACGTCGTTATGGCTTACTTCTTATTAGGGGCAGCAAGCGAATGATACATTTCAACCCCTGGCCATGCCAACGGGGGTCCACGTCATGGTGCGCGTTCGCTCTTTTGCTTTTGATTGTTAGGCTCACGGTGGAATACAGCGGAAGGAAGCAGGCGACGCTACTGTTTCGATTGGGTGCCAATTTAGCATGCCTGCGTGGATGTTATGCTGGCGCCCGGTCAGCGAAGATGAGACACACTGATTCGTGCATGCCGCGATGGTTTGGACATTCATTGCGCCGTTCTTCGAGTTCATGTACATTTCGCAGCATGAATATAAGTTCTGATACCCGCTTCCGTGGCTGGGAAGCAAACTTACATCCGGTTCGCTGCTCATTAAAGTAGAAGAAAGACGACTTTGGTCGTCGTTTGTCATCTCAGTCCGAAGCTTTCTATCCTCCGTGGCTCCGCTTATCCGGCTTCAATTTCGGGCATGCCTCCTCAAGACACAAATGAGCAACATTAGATGATTACGGAGCAATCAAAATACATGAGCGTTAATGTGCATAAAGACACGGACGTGTACAATGGATCTTAATCATAATCGTAGCTCTCGTCGAGTGAATTCCCCGAAACGTGAAACCACCTTTCACACGCGTGACCCACACGACCGTACGTGGTTCCTTCCAAGAGGCGGAGTCGAAGGAGAGAAAAAAAAAGACCAAACTCTTGGCGTTTGGTACTCCTTCTCGTGCGCCAAATTGTATCACCCCCGCTCCAGAAAGGGCGGTTGCAATGTAAAGTGTTCGGACGGTAATCCATAAGGAGGGGAAGGAAGGGAGCTAGTATGATCAGGCTTAGCACGCCTCGCTCAGGCTGTGGCGAAACGACTGCGGTGTGGCCACGAGGCAGTACGACCATAGCGACAATTGAGGACGGTGCGCGCGTAAATACGGAACATTCGAATGGAACAATTCTGCTACTAGCTCGGAAATCTCCGCTTTATGCTAGCAATTTGAGCTTAGATGCTATGCTGGGTAGACTCGGTACGACTGCGGATGCGGTCCTGAAACCACCTAAAGAGAAGAAAAACAAATGAGAAGAAAAATTGAACGACACCGACTTTCTGATCGAACGACAGAGGTTGCCTTTTTCGGTCTCTGTAAACGATCACTCCTAAGACTTGAAATAGGTGGACATAATGTGGTTTGTTTTTTGTTGTTCCCCTTTACAAACCGACATTCCAAGGTACTGTCTCCTAGTGCTCTAACACAACGTTAACTTCAACTCTCCAGATAACAGATACTGGGTTACTCATTTCTTTCTAAGGTTAATTAACTCCTGCGAAACTCATGGACACCGTACGATCGTCGATACCAGCGACAGAGACGACAGAGACGTTTTTTAGCTCCACACAGCTGATACCCCCCCAACAACCGTCTGGTTCATCCTCGGCAGTGAGGAGACCGACGACCGAGGGAGGAAGTCAACAAAAGAAACATTCTTTTCGGCGACATACCGCCCTCACGCAGTCTCCAAAGAAGGTGGGGCCGGCTCCAACGGTCTGGCAAAGTGTGCGAGCCATTATATTAGCATCTTGTAAGTCGTCCGCCGACGGAGCGAGGCCCTCTTCCTCATACGTTCCTTATCAGATTTGAATGTTCTTCTCGTTTGTATTCCCATATCCGTATGTCTTATGGTTTCTCTCTCTTCTTGCGCTAATGTCTGCTTGGCTAGTGGGCACTAAATTTCGCGTTGCCCTACCAGCACACGCTCATCTTCATCTGTGCGTGGTCGTCCTTAGTGCTGCACCGGTCGCTGTCAACTCACTTCAACAGTCTCCTTTCTTGCCATCGTACCTCTCGCAAAGGTGGGCCATTGACTCAGGAATTACAACATGGTATTCATGAATCACTAGCTACTTGCATTTGCCACGGATGAATTGTCCATGCGAGTCGGGCAAACCCTAGCGGGCCTCATGAATGCCACACTCGTAAGTGTGGTCGGTAGCTTTTTACCGGCCTTTTGACATTTTTCTTCTTAGGGGAATGCGTAAGTGGACCCTTGTCGCACTTCTCGATACGCTCATTTCTTCGCGCGCTTCTGCCGCAGTGTCGAGTTGATCGTTTCGGTATGTTGAATTCCGTCATGTCTACCTACATGTCGCATTCTCATTGCGCGTTCTGTCAGATCATCGCCTTGACCAAGTGTGAACTAGACATCGTGCAGTCATCCCGTGAATAAAACGTTCTCTTCGTCGGTTGCACATTTCCAGACTCACAGCCTCTGCTAGTTGTCGGGTCAGTCTTAAGTAATCTGTGTAAGCCTCCAGCAGTACCATCGCCTGTTTCCCCATTAATCTTTCCCTGCCACACAGTGCTCGTGCTCGGCATGTGTTTCTTCGCGGGTGGCCTCAAGTTCTCGGAGCAGGGTTTTGGGGTCGGTATGTGTTTCTCCATTGCATTGTCGTTCGCACTGTTTGAAACCTTGAACCAAAAGTCACGGCACAGATGAATTCAACTCTTCTAACCATCAGTGTTATCGCCGTCCTTCTCCCTGGTGCCTTCGTGATGGCTCTTGAAGGGTCTTCTACTTACGATCCAGCCACAGTTGACCAATCGATTCTTAACATGAGTCATGGGGTGCGTTCACCAACATCTGGGATAAATGAACCTATCTGAGCTCTTCACAGGTCGCCATCATTCTACTCTTTAGTACGGATCTACTTTCGAGTTTGGTTGCATGACTAATGCAAATTTTCTACCTTTCAGTCTATGCATCCTCTCTCTTCTTCCAGCTCTTTTCGCACAAAGGTCTCTACCAAGACGATAGCGACGAGATTTTGGAATCAAAGAAATATGTGGAAAACCCATTCAAGATCAAGAAATTCAATCATGGAAAGCAACCTGCGGCGCCCCAATACGCTGAAACGCCACTGGTCACCTCGCCTTCGTCCTCTCCCCAGCCCCGTTTCTTGGTGCCAGGGGACAGGCCGGCCCATGCTGCTCAGCCAACCTCCGATCCGGAGTCCGGACATGTTGTCGCACCAATGCTACCTGAGGAGGAAACCGAGGAGCCTCAAATGAACGTTCCTGTGTCTGTCGGACTCTTGATCGTTGTCACCGTAGTAAGTTTATTGGCTGTATGCGCTCCTAATAACAAAGGTGATCGTTGACGATCCGCGTAGCTCGTTGCTGTTACTGCAGAATTTCTGGTAGACTCCATCAATGGGCTGACGGAAACCGGAAGCATCAGCAAGGAGTTCGTCGGAGTCATTCTCCTTCCCATTGTCGGAAATGCCGCAGAGCATGTCACGGCGGTGACGGTGTCTGTCAAGGATAAGTTGACGCTAAGTCTGGGTGTTGCAGTCGGTTCCAGCATCGTTAGTTCTCCTTCACTATACACCGTTTCCAGAACGCAATAACCTCGTCCACCAGCAAATCGCACTCTTCGTCATTCCGTATGTCATCCCCCTCCTCCCCCGGGTTACCGACGACGGTGCCATGGACGCTTACCTTGATCACCATCACAGGTTTATCGTCACGTTGGGGTGGATACTCGGCAAGCCACTCACACTCCTGTTTGACCCTCTCCAGTCCATCGTCATGTTTCTTTCAGGTGCGTCCCCCTGCCTTCCTCTTGCCAATCCAGCGACATGTAACCTGTGACGGTCTATGTAGTGCTCACGGTCAACTACGTCATCCAAGACGGCAAGTCAAACTGGCTCGAAGGGATGATCCTCATGTGTACGTTTCTCTCCCGCCTCGATAGTCCATGTCGATGCACCGGCTGTTTTTTTGTTACTGACCACACGTGATAACTAGGCCTCTACCTCATCCTCTGTGTTACATTTTGGTATTACCCCGGTACGTCGTTGTTTGGAGACTACCTGGCTCCGGTGCGCGCACCCGTGTTCGGCGATGTTTCTGATACATGCATGTTTTAGGTGCTGATCCCGTGTTGACGTGTTGAGGCATCAGAAAACACGCTTACCCGGACTTAATGATCGTGGCCCGGTCAACATGCTCCTACGCACGTCCCGGTCACTCAGAACGTGCCCGTCCGCCTACGCTCTACTTTATGCATCCCCCAATATGTTGACGCTTTGGCTTACAAGTTTATTTTGTAATGAGTTTCGGACGATCATGTAGATAGCCCCACATCCAGTGACTTTTCTCGGGACTTGCATTGTTACACCGACATGTGACGATCCTGCACTGTACAGACTCTAAGGTGAGTTTGAACCAAGCCGCGTACGGGGGTACCTATCAAGGATCCTGCGTTGTTCGCATGCACCGCATCTCCAGCGCGAAAATGGGTGACACGTCCCGGCTCCGTCTTCCGTGAGCTCAGTAGGAACGAAAGTCATCACAGACCTCTCACTGTTGCCACGATCTGGTCCGGCGTCCACCCCAAGTTGGGAGAGAACCGTGAACAAGAACTCGCGACATCAGACGACTCACTCAAGCCCATCCTAGACAGTGGTAGTCAACTTGCTCCCCATCATGGCACATAGGTGTCTGCTCGGGCTATCCTCCGTCTGCTAATCACCAACGAAAACACGACGCTCTGCATCTATCGCGAACTCGTCCCTTCGCGGGGCAGCATGACGTTTCCATGAACGAAGCAGGATGCTGCGTAAATAAATGGAGGATGTATTGCTTATCGTGGACGCTCAGGCGGGTGCGAGCTCGACGTCACAGTTCAGATTGATGTTCGAGAGTGAAATTTGGGTACATCTGCCAGATACAAGATCAACACTACGGTGCGCCCAAGCCCGCTATCTTTACTGATACCCATCCACAAGCTTCGTGTTTGCAAGTAGACATGGACGTACACGATGTTCCCCCAATGTCAAGTCGACGAACTCGAGGGACAGATCGCGGACGCACTCGGCGGCCGAGGGCTAGACGGGCGATAGGCTGTACACTCCGCCTGCAATCGAAATAGAGCCCTGCAAGACGAAGTCGGTCGGGGGGGTACGACGCGCAATTGCAAGTTCCAGGGTAACCATGCGTTTCGTGACACCGACGTTCACTGATTACCTAGCCATCCTAACGAAGCGGCCTAGCTGGGATCCATATAGGAATAGGCGCCAGTGACACGTGATAGAGAAGAGAACAACGTGCTTATCCAATTCTCTCAGGCTGTACCACAACTCTTGATTGAACACTTTGCTTCTTGACATTGTTAAATCCACAGGCGTGCGCAATTGGAGAGGATGTCATCAACGAAGAATAGTGCGTAGCAGTTCTCGGGAGTAAGTTTACACTGCTGACAATTCAATAAGAACATACGATAGTACTTGACACCGGTAACTCTAGCACGGTGTGGGCAGTCGTTTTCCACCCTGACGGAATACATTTATTAAGCGGAAGTAGCGATGGGCTTCGACTATGGCGAGTTGCAGACGGTCAAGAGGTGGGAAAGCAACAAATGAAATTGACTGGTGCCATTTCTGTGTCGAGGGACCACAAGTGGATAGTATGCGGGACTCAGCAGGGGGGCAAATGTATGGGACGAAAAAATCCAGGAAAAGACCATCGAGGTGGAGGGCACAAAGAATGTGAGTGCGGTAGACATCTCGCCCGACGCCACAACGTTTGCCACCGGCATTGGAAACGGTGATGACACAGTGAACATCTGGGACATTTTCACCGGCAAGAGATTGGTTGGCCCACTCCAACATGACAGTAGCATCGTAGGAGTTAAATTCTCCCCGAATGGCGAACACATCGCCACTGCCACATTGAAGGATTCCATTCGTGTCTTCAGCAGTCGCAACGGCAACCAGCTCACCATCATCAAGGCCAACGTAAAACCCCAATGGCTCTCAGTTGCTCCCGGGCCCCTTGCATGGTCGAATAACGGGCAGCAACTTTTTGTTGCTTCTGCCAACAACACAATCATAGCTTTCAATTCGTCCACTGGAATTCAACTGGCTGAATCGGAGAAGGTTCGCAATGATCGTGGACGCATGAGCTCTATCGCTCTAGCGGGCAATGGGAAGTTTCTTGTTGCCTCTACGACAAGCTCCGTCCCATTTTGGGACACTTCAACACTTGCTCGCATCGCCCCAACCATCAAGGAAAATCAGGAGTCACCTTCAATCGCTTTCTCCATAGATCGGAGCTATCTTGCCACTGGGAGATATGATGGGAAAATCATGATCCACAATATCCGCGGTATCCTTCCAGACTCATACGGTCCTTTCCATGTAAGCATTTGTGCATTTATGATGTTGGCACGTTGGATAAGTTACACGTCAACGTTCCCCTGTTCTAGGCACCTATTCAAAAAGAGGGCAGATGAGACTCTGGTATGCGTTTGTCAACCTGTCCCCGACGGAATTACACTGACTCTGGATTCGTAACGAGGAACAACCCACGACACCAAGTCAACCGAAATCGGAGAACCATGGCGAAGTTGGTGATGATGATTTGCTCCAAGTAAGAGTTTGTTCATTTCCTTTTCGACACCGGTTTTGATGACGGCATAAGGCTGAGGTGCCAACTAGTGCACCTGAACCCATGTTTGACTTTGATGAGGTCTGTGCTGATTTCACTGTACTCTTGCTTTTGTGTTGACGTCGCTGTAGCCGCTATCCCCGACATCCTCCATCCACGATGGTGAGGATGAGGTAATGCCGTCAGGCCAGGCCAGGCTGCCCGTGTCCTCTGCGGGCATCCCGGTTGTTAAAAGATGGTTGCAAACAGTGATTAAGAGGGGTGACAAGACCCAGAGTTCCCATCAGCCGGATCGCCCATTCAGAGACCCTGGTCGAGCTGCGAGTCCCCAGTCTCATTCCAATTCACCAGCAGGAGGGAATACTACAAAGGAGAGACCTTCGCGGATGGTTGCAGGTCAACGTGTGCGGGTGAGTGCTCTCTTGTTTCGTAGACAAATGATGCTCGGTGTCTTACAGACCATCTCAGCGTGCAGTTGCAAAACCCGTAGTAAAGGTTCGTTGTTTCTCCAGCTTGTTTGTCGACGTTGTAGTTTACTTTGCGTCGCAGCCCACAGCGAAAGCCAAACCTGCTAAAGCTGGACATTCGAAGAAGGCCGCCTCCAGTAGCGGACAAGGTCATTCAGAAACGAAAAAAAGCAGGCTCTGTATGTCTTTCCCGTGATGATAGGCTATGTCGTACCGGCTCACTTTTTATTAGGCGCAACAAGCCAACGATGCATCTCAGCCCTCGGCCGCGCCAACGGGGGTCCAGGTCATTGTGCGCGTTCAGTCATTTAACATTGATTGTTAGACTCATAGTGGAATACAGCAGCAGGAAGCAGGCGACGCTACCGTTTGGATTGGGTGCAAGTTCAACTTACCCGCATGGATGTTATGTCACAGCCCCGTCAGCGATGATGGGATGCATTGATTCATGCATACCACGTTGATTTATGAGTCTGGACATTTATTGCACCTTTCTTAGAGTTTGTATCATCTCACAGCATACATATGAGCCCTCATACCCGCATCCGTGGCTGAGCTTCCTCCAATATACACTCAGCGGTTACATTCTTGAGGATATGCCATGCGGAACCTTGCTTGATACCTCGCCTCTAAGAATTCGGGTCCTCGGCGTGAGAGCTGGAGCACCGCGGTCGACTCGTGTCAAGTATTTTGGCGCGGGGTGCAGCTTGATCACCCGACCGGTATCGTTGTTTATCCACTGCTCATAAACTTGAAGGAGCGGAAAGTCAACTTTGGTCGTCATCCACCATCTCGACTCGACGCTTTCTGTCCTTCGCAGAGTAGCCAAGGCACTTCTGGCAGGAACGAAGCGGAAATAAATAGATGGAAGATGCGTTGCTCGTGCATGGCCAGGAAGGTTGGACTGTAACCCAGTTAGAACTCGACAAGAAGGAGAAGAGGGTATCGAAGATGAGAACGAAGGCTTGCGAAGTATGACACCCTCAGACGCCCACCCATACTGGCGTCGTTGGGGTGACTACCGAACTCAACGAAAGGGCTATATCTTCACGACAATCTACAAGTCGGGTTCCCTGCAAGGGGACACGTCGGGTCATGGATTCCGGCGTACTGGCCCCACAAGCGAGGGTGGACGCCCATTCGATATCGTGGACGCTCAAGCGGGTGCGAGCTCGGCGTCACAGTTCAGATTAAGGCTCGAGAGTGAAATTGGGGTACACTTGCAATGTACAAGATCTACACCACGGCGCACCCAAGCCCATTATCTTCACCAATACCCATCCATAGGCTTCGTATTTGCAAGTAGACATGGACGTACGTGATGCTCCCCCCAATGTCACGTCGAACCCAAGGGACAGATCGCAGACGCACTCGAGAGCTAGACGGGCTATCGGTACACTCCGCCAGCAATCGAAATAGAGCCCTGTAAGTTGAAGTCAGCCAAGAAGGTACGACACGATCGCAAGCTCCACAGTAACAATGCGTTCAATGATGTCGACGTCCACTGTTTGCCTGGTCATCCAAACCAGGTGGCCTAGCTGGGATTCGAATGAGAATAAGCGCCAATGACACGAGGCGCCTACGCGCCGGAGAAGAGAGAAACGTGTTGATGCGGTCCAACTTTCTCCGTACCACGACTCGACTCAACACTTTGATTCTTGACGCTGCGAAACCTACAAGCGTGCACCAATGCAGAGGATATGGTCAAGGAAGAACAGTGCGTAGCAGTTCAGAGATCTCGGGAGTGATTGTACAATGTTGACGATTCACCAAGAACATACGAGAGTGCTTGACACCGGTGGTTCTGATGACGTGTGGGCAGTCGCTTTCCACCCTGACGGAATGCATTTATTCAGTGGGAGCTGGGATGGAATTCGACGATGGCGACTCACAGACGGTCAAGAGGTGGGAAAGCAACGAATGCTCTCGACCGGGGCCATTTCTGTGTCGGGGGATCACAAGTGGACGGTGTGTGGGACTGCTCGGGGCGCAAGCGTCTGGGACGCCGAAATCCAGGAAAAGGCCATCGAGGTGGAGAGCACAAAGCAAGTGGTTGCAGTAGACATCTCGCCCGACCCCACCAGGTTTGCCACCGGCACTGGCGATGACAATACAGCGAACATCTGGGACATCCTTACCGGCGAGAAATTGGCTGGCCCACTCCAACATGACGGTAACGTCGTAGGAGTTAAATTCTCCCCGAATGGCAAATACATTGCCACTGCCTGCAATGACTCTATTGATGTCTTTGACAGTCGCAATGGTGACCAACTCATCAACATCAGGGTCGATGTGAATTCCCGCTGGCTCTCAATCACTCCCCTCGTGTGGTCCAACGACGGACGGCAAATTTTTGCTGCATGTTACGACAATACAATCAAGGCTTTTGAGGTGTCCACTGGGTCCTTACTGGCCGAATCGCCTTGCACACTGACAACGACCTCGGACATCCGGCAGTGTATCGCTCTAGCCACTAACGGGAAGTTCCTTGCTTCCTTCCTGCCAAATTCCATCTTGTTCTGGGACACTTCGACACTTGCTCGGATCGGCCCAGTTATTAAGAACAGTGAAAAGTCACGGTCAATTGCTCTCTCTCCGGATTGCAGGTGTCTTGCCACTGGGAGCGATAATGGGAAAATCACGATTCGCGATCTCAGTGGTATCCTTCCAGACTCCTATACGGGTCCTTTCCATGTCAATATTTGTATATTTCTGATGTTAGCATATTGAATATCGTCATTCTCCCATTTCAGGCACCTACTCAAGAAGACGCCGACTTGGAAACACCTGAAGATGGGACATGGCAACAACGAGATGAGCAGCTTTCGGTCTCGGGGGTCCACGACAATAAAGCGGCAGACGAGACTCTGGTATGCGTTTGTCAACCTGTCACTGAGGGAATCGCGCTGACTCCTCCATTCCCACACAAGAAAAAACCCATGACGCCGAGTCCGCCCAAGTCGGAGGACCACGACGAAATTAGTGGTGATGATTTGCTCGAGGTAGGAGTTTGTTCCTTTTCTTTTTGACGCTGTTTTCATGATGGCACAAGGCTGAGGTGCCGACTAGTGCACCTGAACCCATGTTTGACTTTGATGAGGTCTGTCCTGATTTCGCCGTACTCTTGCTTTCGTGTTGACGTTGCTGGAGCCGCCACCCCCGGCATCCTCCACCCATGACCGTGAGGGTGAGGTAATGCCGCCAGGCCAGGCCACATCCCCTCCCGAAGCCCCCTGTCCAGATGGACATCATGATGATTCCGGGTCCTCTGGGGGCATCCCGATCGTTAAAAGGTGGCTGCAAACAGTGATTAAGAAGGGTGACAAGACCCAGAGTTCCCATCAGCCAGATCTCCCTTTCAGAGACCCTGGTCGAGCTGCGAGTCCCCGATCTCGTTCCAATTCACCGGCGAGAGGGAATACTGCAAATAAGAGATGTTCGCGGATGGCTGCAGGTCAACGTGTGCGGGTGAGCCTCTCTTGTTTCATAGACAAATGATGCGCGGTGTCTCACGAACCAACTCAGCGTGCAGTTGCAAAACCCGTAGTACAGGTTCGTTGTCTCTCCAGCTTGTTTGTCGACGCTGTTGTTTATTTTACGTCGCAGTCTACAGCGACAACCAAAACTGCTAAAGCTAGACATTCGAAGAAGGCCGCCTCCAGTAGCGGACAAGGTCATTCAGAAACGAAGACAGCAGGCTCTGTATGTTTTTCCCATGATGATGGCCTATGTCGTCCCGGCTCACTTTTTATTAGGCGCAACAAGCCAACGATGCATCTCAACCCTTGGCCGTGCCAACGGGGGTTCATGTCGTGGTGCGCATTCAGTCTTTCGACGCTGATCGTTAAACTCACGTTGGAATATAGCAGCAAGAAGCGGGAGATACCACTGTTTCGATTGGGTGTCAATTCAATATGCCCAGATGGATATTGTGCCGGGGTGCCGTCAGCGAAGATGGGACACACTGATTTATGAGTTTGGACATTTATTACGCCTTTCTTAGAGTTCGTGTCATCTCACAGTTTATATATGAGCCCTTATACCCGCGTCCGTGGTTGGGCACTTGAGCTCGGCGCTCAGGCTTCCTCCAGTATACACACGTGCAGTGGTTACGTTCCTAAGGATATGCCACGCGGAACCTCGCCCAATACCTCACCTGACTAGCATCGCTATTTACATGGTAAGCATAGGTCCACCTGGTTTACTGCTCATAAAGAAGCCGAAAGCCAACTTTGGTCGTCGTCCATTCTCTCAATTGTTTTCCGTTCAATTTCGGGCCGGACAATCCAAGACACAAGTGAGCAATGCAGGTTGACTACGGGGCAATCATAATACATAAGTATTAATGTGCATAAAAAACATGGATGTGTGTAGTAGATCGTCACTAGTTAGCTGGTGCGAGTGAACGAGAAATACAAAATAGTGCAAGATAGTTTTACCCCACAACAGACCCGTGAACAACAACAAACCAAATCGTTGGCGGCGCGTAGATGTGTCGCACGACAGCGTTCAATCATACGCCTTCATCGCTTCTTCCAGGGCATCAGCGTCCATATCAAACGATACGTCAAACGACGAGTCGG
>JBBPQP010000622.1:0-20563 GCA_038092555.1 Boletus subgraveolens
AGAACATGACAGCGGGTTCGAAAAGTCCCAGAGGGGTGAAGAATGCTGCTTTCCACCAATCTTCCGATTTGATCAAGATGTTGTTGTAGCCTCAATGGATGTCAAATTTTGTGAACATGGTGGATCCTTTGAGCTTATCCACCAGATCAGAAATGAGGGATAAGGGATATGCATTCTTGATAGTATGCTGGTTTAAATATTGGTAGTCTTGGCAGGGGCGAAGCTTCCTGTCTTTTTTCTGGACAAAGAAGAAGGGGGAGGCTTGAGGAGACTTGGATGGAGTAATCTTTCTGCTCTTGAGGTGTTCTTCAACAAACTCTTTGCAGGCTAGCTATTCTGCAGGGTTCAACAGGTAGGCCTTTGCACGCCAGGATATGAAAGAGTCTTTTAACTCTATGGTGTGATCATATAGTTGAGAGGGGGGTAACTTCATGTCTTTCTTGTTGAAGACATCTTCATAGTCTCGAAAGGCCATGGGGATCATGGTGGTCACTTTGTCTTGTTGTTGTGCTATCATTGTTGATAGTGTAGTTTGTCTTAGGACAAACTTTGGTATATCTCCATGGGCACGAAAGAACCTAACGTGTTGGATGAGTGTCCACTTTCTGAACCCTTCAGTGAGTTCTCGCTCTATTCATTCTTCATCGTCACTGCCCAGGTATCTCATTAGGTACCACTGTATCAAGACCTTGGGGTTGGCACCCACAGTGTCTCGATATTAGAACAGCATGATTGTTACATGCCCCTCCATCCAGTGAACATCTGGGTTAATCAACTGGAACCAAGGGATTCCAAGGATGATGTCATCCTTGCTGCAGTTCAGAATATAAAGGTCCCACTGTTCCTTTACTCCTCTGTAGTCCAAGACAACCATAGTCTTGAACTTGATAATACCTGACTAATTTTTGGTACCATCTGCATTCCAAGCCTTGATGGGCTGATGAAGTCTGGTGATGGGTAATCCCAGATGCTAGACTGCTTCGCTGTTGATGAAGCAGCCCATAGCTCCCGAATCCAAAAGTGTGCATGTGCCAATGATTTTGCCATCGTTGGTTCAGCCCTTCCTCCTAAAAATGCACTCACACTTGGGAGCTCCTGGCACCCATTGGTGCCTTTCTCGTATCTCCTCCATCAGGGTGGGTACCGGCTGAAGATATAGCTACGGGGTCCTTTTGGATCTCAAGGATGTGGACATGTTCATCGTCCCACATAGCAGCTTCCTGTTCCTCCAATGGGACTCCTTCCTCATCAAGGAAAGTATCAAATGATGACCTCAGTGTCCTCAGAATTTTGTCCCTACTTTGCCCATGTGAAAGGTCTTTAATGAATTCATCCAGTGGGTCCATGGAGGTAGCAGGTGGTCTCCTATGGGTGGGTTGGGTCTCCACAGCTCTGGTCTTCACGGCGATAGGTGTACGATCATTCTTTTGATATCCTGGATGATTCTTCATAAAACAGCCCTTCCTCTTGCAAATGAAACACCTGTGCTCCCTGATATACCTAAAATGCTGGCTAGTGCTGAGGGTGATTTTATCAACATCCATAGAATTGGGATCATGAGCATGAGCATGGCCTCCATAAGCTGGTTTCAGTCCTCTCTGAATGTTTCTGATCTGCTTGTAGTTTCCCTCAATTTTGGACAATTTCTTGTAAATGTCCTCCATAGAGAGAGTGGTCTGGAGGGTTCCAGACATGGTAAGTTGGGTAGTAATCTGGGGGTCAAGTCCTTGCAGGTACCATTCCAGTAGGGCGTTGAGATCAGTGATCTTGGATTGTATGGAGAGGAGCAAGAAACTTGAGACATATTTCTCAAATCCTCGGGGATCTCTGGTGTCCTGTATAAGCAAAGAGAGTTCAACTCATGCTTGAGCAGCAGTGTTGTAAGGGGTGAAGGTGTTGGTGAATATGCTTCTAATCATGCCAAAGTGGGTTTCTCCATGGGGTATCCTGCCATTCTTAATTTTGGCAAGCCATGCTTCTGCAAAGGCCTTTCCTCTTCCTTTCTGCATGCAGTTGAGGAAGATATAACTCTTCGCAAGGTCTCCAAGCATATCATTGAGGGAGAAGTAGCCCTCCATAGCCATGAGCCATCTGTTTGCATCTGCAGATTCTCTGGAGAACTCCTCTGGTAGGGCAGCTTTAACTCTGGGTATATTATTGTTGTCTTCATCATCTTCATCTCCTGGTTCAGGGTAGTTGGGTGGGGGGTCCAGGAGGAGGTCAGTTCTTCTAACAAAGTCTTTGTATGTTTCTCTGTTGTTGGGAAAGGACTCTTTCTTGGATTCTTTGGAGATGGGAGGTTGGATGGGAATGTCAACCTGTATCTCTGGTTGGTGGTGGCCACTGGAAGAGGCTCTGAATAGAGCTGGTGATGGAGTGATATGATGGGGTGGGGGAATGAAGGCTCCAGTTCTTGACTGAGAACTAATCCTTCTAAAGGATTGAGGAGAGTCAGAATAGATGATGGGAGAGAAGGCATGTGATGGGGGATTGGGTTGTGGTGGGGAGATGTGTTGCTCTTCATCAGAAGAGGCTTCTCTATCTTGGTAGAGTAGAGAGTCTAGGCATATGGACCATGTCTTGCTTGGGTACTAGACTACCACCAGGTAGTCTCCAGGGGGTTCAGGTTTGATAGCACTGGTAAGGTATAACCTTGATATTTTGTTATGACTGGTGTAACAATGGTACACGTTTGTGAATGTGTCATCTCATTCCTACTCTTGAACACCTCCATATGAAGTTTAAGAGTGAACAGCCTGACATAAGTCAGCAGTACTGGGACTGGCCCAGAGTTGGAAAAGTGGAGGATGAGGCTGAGGTGAGGCAAGGCATGAGGGAGGGGATCTTGAGGAATGGGATGACAACATGAAAAAGTGTATATCAAGGTTAAGGGAAGAGATAGGTACAGGCAGCACTCCAATATATATACTAGGTACTTTAGGGCAAGTATTGGAGCCCTAAAGATAAATAAGGAAATGAACGTGTTGTGTTGCATAGCGCGTGAAGTAAATGAACTGGATATAAGAGGGAACATATAGCCTACAAGAAAAGACTATAAGGAGGCAGTGTCTATGTGAGTCATAGAGAGTAAGTAAGAGTCAAGGGACGAAAGGAGAAAACCAAGAGGCAGTGAGAGGAAGTATCTGGAGGTAGTGGTGGAGATACCTGAAGGCAGTGAAGGATAGCCTCATCCCTCAAAGAGGGATTTGTCTAACAGGTTGGCCCAGGTGGAGGTGGGGATCTGGTAGTCCCAAAGGCTGTGGAAGAGTTTGGAGAATAGGGTAGCACTGGGATGGTCAAGGTGGGATGGAAAGGTAACTGACAAAGGAATTGGAGTCAGCAGATGACAAGGAGAAGGTGAAGGAGAAAATTGGTTAGGAGTCTCCTCAATCGTAACACTTGAAAAGATCTGTTGTCAACCCCAAATTCACTCCCAAACAAGAAGGACCCTTCATTATCACAAAAGTCCTATCTCCCATTACCTATCAACTCTGACTCCCCAAAACATGGAGAATCCACCCCACTTTCCATGCTTCCCTCTTATCTCCCTATCGGAAGAACCTATACACAGACCCAATTTCCCAGCTCCACCACCTGACCTTATTGGAGAAGAGGAAGAATACAAAATTGACTGCATCCTATGCCACAGAGGGACCTCTTCTTCTCACTCCTTCCTGATTCAATGGAAAGGATACTCTGCCAAAGAAGATTCTTGGATCCCTGAATAGAACTTGAAACATGTGAAGTCTGCTCTTTTTGATTATAATAACCGTCACCCCACCGCATTCCCTCCTTCCTCATCCCCACAATAAATCAAGCATACCTACTATACCCTGCACTAACCATCTCTCTGTTTCTCTTCCTCCTGTTTCTATCTCTGTTTCTTCCCTCTCTGCAATTACTTACTCTTCTATTATTGTTGATGACATTTCTCATCCCATTACCCCTGTCTCCAACCCCAAACCCACCATATGGCTCCCCACTGTCGAATGACCTTCCTTTCCCAAGGAATCTATCCACCCTGTCCCCATCCTATCTGTAGAAGTCCCTATGGCTGCCCACAGAATGAGGAATGATCTCCCCAACACTGACATAGTCTAATGTATCTCCTCCTTTATCAGCGAATCCAGACTCGCCCTTCCTATCTCCTCTCACCTCAACCTCACCTTCCCTCTCTATGCCCTCTACCAAGCCTTTCTTCAAAACGAAAGGCTTCAGTTATTCCATGTCCGACCTACTTCCACCACAGAACTTGCCCTTCATGCCACCATCCTCTCTAACATCCATTGATGACTCAAGGGTTTCCTTATCATCACCATGCACCAACTTGGCATAAACAAGTTCCTTATTGACCTGGATAGGTACTGTGAGGAATAGGTTATCACCAGGAGAGAGATAAGAGAGGCCACCAACCTCATCATCCATACCCCTTCCACCTTCTCTTTCCTTCTCAACCCTAAAGAAGAACGTGTGATGGAACAAACTGAAGCATACTGGACTGGGGCAAAAGGATCTCTTCCCCTTCCTACCAGCCACCCCTGTTATGCTGAAACTTGTCAGCAATGTCATCATCTTAGTCATTATAGAATTGGCTGTGATTCTTATCAATGCCCCACTTGTTTTATTTGGGCACCTGGCCATACCATTGCCTGCTGTCCTTTGCAATATCTTCCTAGATCCCCTTCCATCTCTTCGTCTTTGAGGGGATCCCACTCTTCCCAAGGATCTCATCGATCCTTTTCTTCTAGGGGTTCCATTTGTTCTGTTCCCCAACCACAGATGCAGACCACCCAACCTCGTCATTCATCCTCCCCTTCTCATCCTCATTTCTCTATTGATCATGGAAATGATCTTTATAATGAACACACCTGGGGAAATATCACTGATTCTCCTGGACCTTTCTTTCATGACTTATTTTAATGGTCTTCATTGATGACTCTGAGTCTATTAAGGGGGTAATGTTATGAATTGTCATCAAGTTTACTCTTTTCCTCTCTCTTGAACTACCATCATGCTATCCCATTGTCATCTACAGGTAACACCATTCGAACACTGCTGTTACCTAGTTATTTTCTTACCTTTTCCCTCACTGACTTAATCCTTACTTTCCATCACCTTCCATGATATTCCATCATTAGTCAGCTCTTTCTTACCAATCAGTCTTTCATCTTCTATGAAGTTCTATTTCTCTTTGTTTGTTTTTCATTTTTATTTGTCTATTTAAACCCTTGTAGTTCTACTTGTATTCCCAAGTTAGACCTACTTGGTATAACCACCACTTTGTCATTGCACCTCTGCTCTCTAAGTCATCATTGAACTTTTGAGTCAACACTCCTTGTTTACCTTTGTCATTGTAGAAGTCCTACTAGACAGTACATTTGAAAGACCAAGTCTACTTCTATCCCTATCTGGTAATAGGCCACTTTCAATGTCCTGGTATAGTGCCCTTGCTTGTCATAGTAATAACGCAGGCTTGTCTCCTTTGAAGGTAATGTACCAATTTTGCCAAGTCTCTGTATCTAGGGTTCCCAGTTACTACGAACTAATCCTTCTCACCCCCAGGATTGATATGAACAATTTTTGTGAATGGTTTGTGAATGGCATCACTTGAAGATGCTGAAATGGTTGGGATGCAGTCACCATCCTGCCAGGATTGAAATGACAAAAGAAGAAGACTGTGCGATACTCTGTCCTGCATGTCCTCACCCCAGGAAAAATCTGCCAGCAGACTGGAAGGATATGCCCAAAGATAAAGAGTACATCTACTTTATGTACCAAAGTCACAGTCCTCATTTTTTGTCAGGTGGCTATATGCCATTTTTGTAGCCATTGATGCCAACTTTTGCCTGAAGTGAAGGGCAATCTCCAAGGATGTAGTCAATCCCAGCCTAAGTAGCGGTTGGGCATACTTTGTGGAGGAATCATTGTACAAACAGTACCTGAGTGAGAACTCCAGTACCCAACAAGAGTGTGTCCATTCTCTCTGTTACCTAGTCCATGGATAACCTGGTCCACTGCAGAAGAGTCACTGTTCAAGTCACAGTGCAGTTAATGATGCTGACCCAAAGGCATCAGTAGGCCTTGCAGCCACTGGCGCTGGAAGCATCTGTTGTGCAAGACACAAGATGAAGCTTCCCAGAGGGGTTGGCAATTTGCAAAAGGGGGAGAGGTTTGATCTGCACTCATGATTTAACCAGCATAATCTAACTTGTAATTTACCAGATATGTCAACATGGATTATATACATATTCTTCTTGGTTCTCAAGGACAACGGCCTGAAGAATTTTAATGTCTTGTATGACATTGTTTGCCAATGGAGCTGGCATCTTTGGAAGCATATGAAAATGCTCCCTCCTGCTCTCCATTTCCATCATATCAACAAGAGGGTCATTCCTTTCATCCCAAAATTCCATCTTCCTGCCCACATGGCTGAATGCCAGTGGAAGTATTCCTTTAATTACATCAAAGGTACTGCACGCACAAATGGAGAGGTACCAGAACAAGGTTGGTCTACTCTTAATGCAGTTGTGTCGAGTATGAAAGAGATGGGGCCAGGATACTGTCATGACACACTTGACAATCTCATGGGTGATAGCAACTGGAAGAAAGTGGTAGGACTGGGTATATGATATGCATTACCATTTGCATTATAAAATTAACTTTTATGACAAGGCAAGTCACTTCTGTGCAAACTGAAGGAAGCAGTTCCAGAACAAAATAAGCACCAAGAAGATTTGTTATTATTTGAGAGCTCACTCGAGGTGTGGTACAGAGAACAATTGTCAAGATAGAGAGCAGATGTCGAAGCATGGGAAAATGATATATCAAAGCCCAATCCTTTCAAAGTCAAGATTAGAGGTATGTGTTTCCCTGTTAGTTCTATGCAGTGCTAAGCAGTTTCACTAGCTGTCATTCAAGCAGCAGTGCACCTTCAACTGGCCCAAGAAAAGTCTCAGCTGGTCCAATCACCCATTCATGTGGACATCTCACCAAGCATTTTGATGAGCACTGGCATTGATCTTGAGGAACACCAGTGAGTCATATCCATATGAGCTGTTTGGATAGTACTTATTCTTGAAGATGTCAACTTCAGGCAGACACGAAAATGCTCAGATCCCACACTACAGAGCAGCAGAAGACAAAACTTCAGCAATGCACAAATGCCCTGATGAGACACATTGAAGCATGGGTCAGTGTCCAAGCTTTGTACATGCCTGCAGTCATGTCCCTTCAAGCAAGAGCTGTGGCAGCTGATCCCAAGACAGTTCCAAAGCCACAAGAGTTTCCTTTATGGCTACCATCCGCCATCCACCACCAAGTTCCCTATAATGCCAGGCTCGAAGAGATCAAGTGGAAACTCTGATTCGGACAGGCACATGATGTCCTTGAAGAGCTACACCAAGCACTATGCTCATGCACATACATGCTGCGCTTCAAAGATAGATTTTTGCATGGGCAAGGTGCTAATACCCATGCTCGAAACTACCCCAGGTCCATTAATGCAAAGGTGAAGGCTGCTGTTACGATTATGGAGGAGACCCCTAACAAATTTCCTTCTATGTCTCCTCCTCCTTGTCCACCAACTCCAATCCCCTTGTCGGTTACCCCACCTCACCATCTTGACCACCCAGGAACCTCTCTATTCTCCTCTCTCTTCTCCGACCTGAAGGACAATGACATTCCTACCTCCACATGGGCTGATCCCTTGGACAAGTCTCTCTTCGAGGCTTAGACCATCAGGTGGATATCTCCGGACCACCCATTTCTCCACTGCCTCCGGCAGTCCCCTTTCTTCACTGCCCTCAGCAGTCCCCTTTCTTCACTGCCTCTGGCAGCTTCCTTTCCTGCTTGACTTGTTACCTATAACTGATGACTCGTCCAGACACTGCCTCCTCATAGCCTCTCTTGTGGCTATTTGTATCCCCACTTATATCCTGACCGTTTATCTCACGCGCCTTGCGACGCGACGCGTCTCTTACCATATATATACTTCGGACTCCGATACCTGCCCTAAAGTCCTCACTATATATATTAGGGCGCCACCTGTATGCCTCTTCTTCCTTAACCTTAATCTACACTATTTCGTGTGGACTTCCGTTCCTTGAGATCCCCTCCCTCGTGCCTCGCCTCACCGCTGCCTCATCCTCTACTCTTCCAACTCCTGGCCAGTCCAGGTACTGCTAGCAACTGCTAGGCCGTTCACACTTAACTCCTCGGTGGAGAGGCTAAGTCGACACTACATGAACGTGTACCATTGTTACCGGTCATAACAGCTGCAGCTCTTAAGTACTGTGCTGCCCACCACATATTATCTGAGCTATCTTGACTACTTGGGAAAGTCAGTTGGAAGGCGACTCTGCATTGTCTAGAAGAGAACAACATTCATTCAATGACAGAAGGCAGAGATGAGCATTCTAGTAAGGGTCACTGATGACTTTCATGGATCTGGTTGATGTGCAGATATACTGAGGGATGTTCTGAAGGCATGGAGGATGACTCAGAAGAATTGCAAGACAGTGTGTTGTTTTCAACAACATGTTTCTGTTTAGTCTTAGCCCTGACCTTTCAACTATCCATATTGAATGGTGCAAAATTTGTGCCCAAGCACACTGCTGGGCAGAAGAGGTAGAATTACTTATCGAGGAGCAATGTCAAGTGATTGAGTTCCTTCACTGGCAGTCAAAATGGTGGATAGACAGACAGGTGTTGATAATAGCAGATGATCCTACATTCCAGAAAGGCCTAAAGGCTTACACCATACAACAAGCAACACTGAGAGAGGACTTGGAAAAACACTTCTGCCGTATTTGGAATGATACACAAAGGTATATTGCACTTGTGGATGGAAACCATGACTGTGTCAAGATGTATTCAGAACCTCTACTATGTACAACAGACACAGCATAGTAGTAGCAAACAATGGAATGATATTAGTCATCATATTGATGAGCAGGTGAAGTGTGGAGTGTGATAAGGGGACAGGATGTTTTGCAATATGCGCATGGTGTGGTAATTCATTCATCTTGCAATATGTGGGGTGTACTTATGATGGGGGAACAAGGTTGAGGTGAACTTGGACAGCTCATCTTGCAATACATGGGGCAGGATGTGTTGCATGTTGATGCGGGGGAACTCAAATAGTGTGTCTTGTAATATGCATGCAGTCTGGTACAATAGATGGCAGGGTACTTGGACAGCCTGTCTTGCAATACATGAGGTAGGCAGGATGTGTTGCAAGTCAACTCAGATGCAGGGGTACTCGAATAGCACATCATCTTGCAATATGTGCACAGTCTGGTACATCTTGCAATATGATGTTGTGGTGTACATATGATGGGGACTTGGACACCCTGAGCATGTTACAAGTAAGGAGGAGACTCCTTATCAATTTCCTCCTACGTCTCCTCCTCCTTGCCCACCAACTCCAATCCCCTTGTCGTTATCCCTCCATCTTGACCATCCCAGCTCCTCTTTATTCACCTCCCTGTTCTCCGACCTCAGGGATTACCACATCCCTGCCTCCATGTGGGCCGACCTACTAGACAAGTCCCTCTTTGAGGGATGAGACTATACCACATCGGGACGGACATCTCCTCACACCGCCTTCGGATACTCCCCTCTCTTCTCTGCCTTCGGCTTTCCCCTTTTTCTCTATGACTCTTACTTAGTCTCTCTGACTCGTCCCAACACTGCCTCCTCCATAGCCTCTCTCACAGCTATGCATTTCCCCTTTTATATCCAGACCGTTTATCTCATGTGCCTCACGACGCAACGTGTCTCTTACCTTATATATCCTTCGGACTCCGATACCTGCCCTAGAGTTCTCAGTATATATATTAGAGCGCTGCCTGTATGCCTTCCTTCCCTTAATCTTAATCTACACTTCTTCGTGTGGT
Source organism: Boletus subgraveolens (assembly GCA_038092555.1). Lineage (NCBI taxonomy): Eukaryota > Fungi > Basidiomycota > Agaricomycetes > Boletales > Boletaceae > Boletus > Boletus subgraveolens. Next base: position 9,897 of record JBBPQP010000622.1, read on the forward strand.
CAATCGTTCCTTGAGATCCCCTCCCTTGTGCCTTACCTCACTGCTGCCTCATCCTCTCACCTTCCTACTCTGGGCCAGTCCCAGTACTGCTAGCCAACGCTAGGCCGTTCACACTTAACTCCATTGTGGAGGTGCCCAAGTGTAGGAACAGGACACAGTCATTCACATAAACATGTACCATTGTTACTGGTCATAACAGAGCATGTCTTGCAATACATGAGGCAGGATGTTGAACAGCACATCTTGCAATACACACAGTCTTGTACAGTAGTATGATGGTGGGATACTTGGACAGCAAGTCGACTCAGATGCGGGGGAACTCAAACAGCGGCATGTCTTGCAATACATGCAAAGTCTTGTGCAGTAGATAATGGGGTACTTGGATGGCACATCTTGCAGTATAGTGTAGAGATCCTACATTACCTGAGTGCACACACAAGGTGAACTCCCCTCTTTCATTGTCCTAAAATGCTTTGTACATTCTTTTGATTCATCCAAAGTCTCTTCACTATGGTCTGGTGCTTCTCTGACCTTCAGAACTTCCACTTGATCTTAATATTTACTTCAGACACCATCTCGAATGGTCCACACCCCTTTTCTAGTTTTCATACCTGCTTTTGATGTTATATCTTGGTTCTGCGCTTGGGTTTCCCTTGACACAATGTATACTTTCATGTTTACCTTCTATTCTTTTATGTATCCTCTTTTTTAGTTATATTAATGCTTATGCCCAGGTAACTCTGGACTATAAAGTGTCCTACTTAGGACTCGTAATGCATCTTTCCTGATCCTCAGTGCTGTTCTTCTAAAGTGCTTGTTCTGAGTTCTCAACACAGTTACACTGTCAATGTTGTATCCTGAATGCCTCTGCCACTGATCCAATCAATCTGATACTACATTTATTTCTGGAATACGTCCAGAATCTCTAACATTGGGTCTAGTAAGCCATAGCATTATTCTTCTCTTTGGTGCCACTCTTCTTCAAATCCGTTTAGGGTCAAACTATTCATACCCTTCTTATATACTTTCTTTTGCTACTAATCCGACTGGAGGAACTTCCTTCCAGGAGGCTTTATAGCAGTTTTACAATAGTGTCATGATGTACGATGAGGGTGCTTGGACAGCACATCTTGCAATACACTGGCATGAGGCAGGATGTGTTGTCAGTTGACTTGTATGTGAGGGAACTCAAACAGTGGTGTGTCTTGCATACAGCGGCAGGGTAATTGGACAGCATGTCTTGCAATATAAGGGGGGGGGGACAGTCATGTGCGGTAGAACAGACTATTTGGTATTTACCTGGACAGACAAGCTATGTATGTAGTTAGTATTAGTTTGGTATAGTGAGGAAGTAGCTCACCTCAGTTGCGTGCAGTAGAATGGATTGAGGTAGCAGTTGTTGAGCAAGAGGCTATATACTGTTAACTATAAGTACTCGAGTTTATTTGGTATCATACAAAATGAAGGGTTGATACAAAAGAAACACAGGCAAGTATGTAGGAAAGTTCAAAAGCACATGGTACTATGACAACCAAGAATGTTGTATCTTGATCCATAGAATTGTGGTGACAGGGTCAACGAGGAGCTGTGCACATGCTTGCTCATTTTGACACTCCCCCTCAAGCTGGGCAGAGTCCGAGTTTGACTGCAAAATGCTTGACCTTGGGGAACAGGAGTGCTTTGGTGAATGCATCGGCAACCATTTCGCCAGTCGGGCAAAATACAAGTTGGATTTTTTCTTCTTCAACAATCCAGTGGATGAAATGGAAACAGACATCAATGTGTTTTGTGTGTGCATGGTACTGATGGTCTTTGGCGAGCACAATGGCTGACTGATTGTCCGAGAACAGAGTGGTGGGCTCGGAGATTGCAAGAAAAGTCTCAGCAATGAGAGAGCAGAGCCACAAGGCCTCTTTTGTGGCATGAGTTGCTCCAATGTATTCACTTTCTGTGGTGGAGAGTGAGACAATCTCTTGTCACTTCGAACTCCATGAAATGGCTCCTCTGTTGATCAGGAAGGCATATCCTGATATGGCACAGTGGTCCTCGATGATACTGCCATCTGTGTCTGTATACCCCACGAGGGCTTGTTCTCCTCCTTCATAGGTAAGCTGTAGTGCTTTCATCCCTGATAGGTACCTGTAAATATGTTTGACCATGTCCCAATGCGCTAATCCATAATTTGATGAGAATCAGGAGATGTTACAACCTGTAACAATGGTACATGTTCGTGTAGTGTCGACTTGGCCTCTCCACTAAGGAGTTAAGTCGAGACCTCGTTCCTACACTTGGACACCTCCGATAGGAGTTAAGTGTGAATGGCCTAGCAGTTGCTAGCAGTACCTGGACTGGCCAGGAGTTGGAAGAGTAGAGGATGAGGCAGCGGTGAGACAAGGCACGAGGAAGGGGATCTCGAGGAACGGAAGTCCACACGAAATAGTGTAGATTAAGGTTAAGGAAGAAGAGGCATACAGGTGGCGCCCTAATATATATAGTGAGGACTTTAGGGCAGGTCTTGGAGTCCGAAGTATATATATGGTAAGAGACGCGTCGCGTCGTGAGGCACATGAGATAAACGGTCAGGATATAAGTGGGGATACGAATAGCCACGAGAGAGGCTATAAGGAGGCAGTGTCTGGACGAGTCATCAGTTATAGGTAACAAGTCAAGCAGGAAAGGAAGCTGCCGGAGGCAGTGAAGAAAGGGAACTGCTGAGGGCAGTGAAGAACGGGGACTGCCAAGGGCAGTGAAGAACGGGGACTGCCAAGGGCAGTGAAGAACGGGGACTGCCAAGGGCAGTGAAGAACGGGGACTGCCAAGGGCAGTGAAGAATGGGGACTGCCAAGGGCAGTGAAGAACGGGGACTGCCGAGGGCAGTGAAGAAAGAGGACTGCCGGAGACAGTGGAGAAATGGGTGGTCCAGAGATATCTGCCCGATGGTCTAAGCCTCAAAGAGAGACTCGTCCAAGAGGTCAGCCCACGTGGAGGTAGGAATGTCGTAGTCCTTCAGGTCGGAGAAGAGGGAGGAGAATAGAGAGGTTCCTGGGTGGTCAAGATGGTGAGGTGGGGTAACCGACGAGGGGATTGGAGTTGGTGGACGAGGAGGAGGAGACGTAGAAGGAAATTTGTTAGGGGTCTCCTCCATAATCATAACAGGAGACTTGTGACACGGCATATGAAATGTCAGGTCTGGTGCCCAGGGCAGCATACATGAGGGAGCCCACAGCCTCTTGATATGGAATGTGGCACACTGCAGTGTATTCAGCTGTGGTCAAGGGGGACTGTGTGACACTGAGTTTTGTGCTGGGGTCCATGGGTGTCAAGATAGGCTTGAGCTCATCAAAATTGAAGCAGTGGAGGATCAACTTGATGTATGTTTTTTGGGAGAGGGCGAGTTTGTGCTCGTTGTTGTTGCACATGACTTCAATGCCGAGAAGCCAGTGAAGTTCACTGAGGTCCGTTACCTCAACAAAGCGGCTGAGCTGCATCTTGATGACGCTGATGAGCTCAAGTGTGGTGGCAGTGATTGTGCAGTCATCAACGTGCACAACAATGATGGTGAGTGCATTGTCTGTATGCTTGATGAACACAGCCTGATCTACTTCACACTGTTTGAAGCCCATCTTCGTTACCAGAATCTCCACCAGCCATTGGTACCAGCGATGGCCACTCTGCTTTAGGCTGTATAACATTTTGTGTAGGTGACATACATGGTGTGGGTGGTTGGAATCTGCATATCTGGGTGGCTGACACATGTAGATGACTTCATCGTTCTGTAGCTTGCCATTCAGATACACACCCTTGATATCAATTTGGTGCATTTCAAGGTTTTGATGGGCAGCGAGTGCGAGTACCATATGAATTGATGTGAGCTTGGCAGCTGGTGTGTAAGTGTCAAAGTAATCTACTCTGGGTACCTGTGAAAATCCTTGGGCGACAAGGTGCGCCTTGTAGCACACGATATGGCCAGCAGTGTCCCTTTTTGTGCGGAATACCCATTTTGATCCTACTAGGTTGGTGTTACAGTTAAGGAGGAGACCCCTTATCAATTTCCTTCTACGTCTCCTCCTCCTCACCCACCAACTCCAATCCCCTCATCGGTCACCCCTCCTCTCCATCTTGACCACCCCGGCACCTCTCTATTCACCTCCCTGTTCTCTGACCTCAGGGACTACCATATCCCTATGTCCACGTGGGCCAATCTCTTAGACAAGTCCCTCTTTGAGGAATAAGACTTCCTCCATTGGGACGGATATCTCCTTCATTGCCTCCGGATACACCCCTCTTCATATCGCCTTCGGCTTTCCCCTTTTATCATCCTGACTCTTACATATTTACTTACCATGACTCGTCCAAACACTGCCTCCTCCATAGCCTCTCTTTACAGCTATGCGTTTCCCCTTATATCCTGACTGTTTATCTCATGTGCCTCGTGATGCGACACATCTCTTTCCTTATATATTCTTCAGACTCTGATACCTGCCCTAGAGTCCTCAGTATATATATTAGGGCACCACCTGTATGCCTTTCTTTCCTTAACCTTAATCTACACTACTTCGTGTGATCATATCGTTCCTCAAGATCCCCTTCCTCATGCCTCGCCTCTTCTCTGCCTCATCCTCTACTCTTCCAACTCTGGGCCAGTCCCAGTACTGCTAGCTGATGCTAGGCTGTTCACACTTAACTCCAACTCGGAGATGACCAAGTGTAGGAACAAGACATGGTTCTTCACATGAACATGTACCATTGTTATGGGTCGTAACAGTTGGCGCCTGAGGGGAGATTGGCAAGTTCCCAGGTACTGGCCTTGTAGAGTGTTTCAAGCTCTTCACAGATGCCGCACTCCCATTGTGGCCAGTTGGAATGGTGGCGAGCATCAGTGAGGGTGGTGGGTTTGAGTGCCTCAGCAGCAGCAGTACCTTGTTTAACAAGCATGGTTAGCTTGCACTCGTCAAAATCTTGACTGTACCTTTCATCAATTGCCACTAGGATCTGTTCGCTGGTTCCTTGGCTTTCAAAAACAGTTTGTTTGGGCAGTTCTGGTGCTGGGTCATCTGAGATAGGAGCTGGGATCTGTATACTGTGTGTTACGACTACCACCCGGTAGGTGTACAAGTAGACACGAAGCGTAGAGCCGCCTTGAGCCTAACTCTTGTGGTCCTAATGGCATAGGATACCTTCAGGCTTAACGGGAGCCTGGCGACGAGCAACAAGGGATACTAAGAGTAGTACCCCTAGGATGATGATGACCGAGATGGTTAGGAGGACTAGGTTAGATGTCCTCGAATGGGGGGAGGTCTTTGGGTAGCGAGGTCGTTGTTGAGTGGGACAAGTTCTCCTAATGGAGGCAGAGAACCTGGAGACTAGCCAACGGCGATGGGCTGTTGGAAGAGAGTAACTACTGTTACTCTCCTAGGACCTTGGGTAAGGTCTGTCGACGGAGTCCTTCAATGAAGGAGGAAGGAGGGGAGGGCGAGGTAGAGGTCAAGCAAGGAGGGAGTTGCAGGGAATGGATGATGTATACCCAAGAGTAACTGTAAGGTGTACACTTTAGGTGTCAGATCAAGGTTAGAGAGAAAGAGGTGTTCAAGAGGAGCTCGAACTTATATACCCTGGCATATATCCCAATCTGGTAATGGTGGTCCATGCGCAGTCTAACCTAATATGGTAAGAGTCCGTATCCGCAATAGGAAACCTGGAAGCAGTGTGGCGAGGTTATTGCCCAAAAAGGCAGGAGGGATCCTGCGTGGGAAGTTCATGAGCGGAAGGACGCATCATGGGAATAAGCGTGGCGCAACATGTTGTAATGGCACATGAGTGGTCACATGAGGTCGAGGCACAACACGAGGTAGGTGGCGATGCTGAGGAGAGATCTGGCCTCAACTGAGATGGGGGATTGCTGAGGGAAGCACAGGAGGATGGCTGTGCAGGGGAGGGCACTGTAGGGCAATGCTGGGGGACTGAAGGGCAAGGGATGGCCCTAAAGAAGGAGAGGGGTGGGAAGATCCCAAAGGGATATTCCGGGGAGGATCCGGGGAAGATCCAGGATCAGGACACAGGAGGACGGCTGTGTTGGGAGGGGCGCTGCAGGGAGGGGCAGTGCCGAGGGGGTGAAGCCGGGCCATTGCAAGACGCATAGTGTCAAGTGTGAACGAGCGCAAGAATGCGCTGCAGCGGGTGGTCCAGTGACCGGAGTAGTCACAAGAGGGCACGAGGTCATGGGATAAAGAAAAAAGACCGGGGGAGTGCCATAATCGTAACACTGTGGGGGATGGTGGTGGTATTGCCTTTGCCACTAATGATGTCAAGGATGCATTGGCTGGGTTTGTGCATATGCTGTGTGTGAGGCTCAGGTATGTTGGGAGTTGCTGGTGGGTTAGGTGATGTGGCTGGCACATTGATGGGCACGGTCTGATCAGGTAAGGGCTGTGTGGCATGAAGCACAATGGTGTCTTTAGTCAGTGGCTGTATGGCGTTGCCAGGAGTGTGTTGCTGTGCTAAAGTGCTGTTGTCCAATAGGGTAATTCCCTCCCCCTTGACAGTACTAGGTGCAGCATCAAAGAAGACCTTGCACTCAACAGTCACTGTCCTCGTTTTTGGCCAGTAAACTCGACACATATACTCAGTGTGATCGTCAATTCCAATCCGTCACCCAGGCTCAACTCGTCCTCCCAGCTTCATTCCTTGACTGGTTTTTACATGGACCATGGATCCCCACTCTCACACACTACTCAAATCAGGTGCTTGCCCCATGCTGAGCTCATATGGCAATTTTCCATTGAGGACCTTCATAGGTAAGCAATTTTTTAACCATATAATATGTTGCACTGCTTCACCCCACAGGTGCTTTGGCAATCCGCTAGCATGCAAAAGTGTGTGCACATGCTCAAGGATGGTGTGGTTGAGCCATTCAGTGATGCCATTGTGCTGCAGGGTATCATACACGGTAAAACGCTGCACAGTGCCTTGCTGCTGTAAATATAGCACAAACTCTTTGCCCATGTATCCTCCCCCTTGATCTGAGTGGAGGAGTTTCACCTTTGCAGTGAGCTGACAGTCATGCCAGGCCTCAAAACCTTGATATGCTTTAAACGTGTCACTCTTTTGGCACAACAGGTAAATGTAGGTGAGTCGTGTATGGTCATCTGTGAAGGTGACATAGTAATGTCATCTGCCAATAGTTGCAACAGGTGATGGTCCCCAGATGTCGGTATACACAATGTTGCCAAGTCCTTCGGCGTGTGGCCCCTGGCACACTTTGACTATTGGTTTGTGTGTCACCTTGCCATACATGCACACTTCACAGTATGTGTTTTCATCTTCATTGGGACAGTACCTGAGGCCTGTGACTGGACTTTTTTCAGCAAGTTCTTGTGCAGTTGAGGGTGTGATATGCCCTAGACGATGGTGAATCTCCATCACAGTGATGCACTCGTCAGCAGCTGCTGCATGGTCATCTTCGTGCACCATGCAGTATAATCCTTTTGCTGATTGCAGTATCTGCCCGATCGTCTCTCCATCAGCATCATGAATGGTGCACATTCCATGTGCAAAGGTTGTCATTAGGCCTATCTCATCGAGACAGCCAATTGACACGAGTGTGTACCCCACTTCAGGTGAGTACAGGACCTCTGTCAATTGTAATTTTGATGTGTTCAGCCCATTAGGCACTTCGATGATGAGATTGCCAATGCCTGTTGTGGCAAATTTCTGCTGGTTTGCCGCCATGAATGACTTCGGTGGGATCGGTTGCATGTTGATCATGTGGTCATGCTCAGAGGTAATATGGCATGTTGTACCTGAGTTGTACAGTTCAATGCAGTATGTCTCATTTGAGTGATTGCTGACTTTCATTGCTCTGTCCTCCAGGTCTTCGTCAGCAGCAAGTAAGGGGCAGGCACAGTCAACCAGTGCATCGTCACTGTCAACTCTCTGTGCTTGATCATCCCATCCACAGCCCCACAGGCTATCATTGCCAGTGACCAAGAACCAGTCATCATTGTCATTATCAAGTGCTTCCTTTTCAGCGTCAAGTTCATCATTGCTTGACTCAACAGTCTCCAGGTCCAGTAAGGGTTCATTGTCTTCAATGACACTGAAAACTCCATCTTCTTCATTAGATATGGCTGTGTGCACACTACCCATTTGGTTCATTGCCGGTTTCTTTGTGTCTTTTGGAGGTTGGTCACATTTCGCCACTAAGTGCTGATCTGAACCACAGTTCCAGCACAGGCGCTTCAGCCTATTGCCATGAGGAGGTCTGTTGCCTTGACCACGTCCTCTCGCCCTGGCTGGTGTCATTACCACCATCACTTCATTGTGATCCTTGCCATCATTACGAGGGGCATACTTTATTTTTTGGTGGTCTGACTCTTCACTGATGAGTGAAATCAGGGTATCTGGTTCAATCATCTTTGTTGTCACATACAGGCTTGCGGCAGCAAGCTGGCTGGATGCAAAGTTGGAGAGGGAGTTTGGGAGGGATCTGATGATTGTTGAACAGTAATCTTTCTGGTCGATGTCAACACCAACAGATGCTAACTCCTCTCGCTTCGTCTGCAGTCTGTCCAGAAACTGTCGGACATCACCGCCTTTCACCATTTTCATCTCAAGGAACTGTGTGTGTAATTTGGTCTGCATGTAAGTTCCTTTCTCCATATACTTGCATGTGATCTCTGCCCACATGGCTTTACAGCGGTTTTCAAAAGTTCGTGGAATTTGACCAAATCGTTTGGATTTTTGGGCCGTCACATGTCATCACATGTTCAGGACCCCGAGTGTAACTTAGCTATGTATCGGTACTACTAGTGGCTTTCTTTTTTCATATTGCCATGCCGTTGCCATTCCCAACGCCAGAACCTGAGGAGAACTCAGAAATTGAACAGGTATTCTCCATGTCATTGATTGTCTATTCCAAGGTCAAGAAGATACTTCAAGGTAAAGCTACCTCAAAGGAAGAGAAGATGACGAAAACAAAGGAACTTTCGTTTGCTGTCAAGTCCTCAAACTATACTGAATTTTTATGGAGTATGCTTGAAAAGCATGGCCAGGATGACTACAAGGTCACCACGAAGAAACATTACCCATTTAGATACACTTTACCAAAGATAAAAGGGTATTTTTTATTCATTTATTACATGACTTGGACTCACGCTGAATGTAGACAACGTGTTGTGGACACAATCGACATTGATAACATTGCTAACTACAAGGAAATGGTGACGAAAATCAATGAAAGCAAGCCAGCAGCCATCAAAATCCTTGTCAACATGTGGGATATTCAGAAGCTGCCCCAAGTGCATTCTAGCTCTGAGGGCACAGCCTTGGAAGCATCTCCCAAAGCTGTTTGTAGATTTTTTATTCAATATATGATATATGAAACTAAATATTGTCTAGGATAAATCTGATACTATGAAAGCTGACTGGGATAGCCACTTAGGTCGGTGGCGTATCATGCTTCAGCAAAAGTACAAAAATGAGCATGACAACAGGTTCACATATGTCGGGCCTCTCGGACCTATACCTCTAACAGGGCTGTTACGACTACCACCCGGTAGGCGTACAAGTAGACATGAAGCATAAGCCGCCTTGAGCCTAACTCTTGTTGGTCCTAACAGCGTAGGATTCCTTCAGGCTTGACGCGAGCCTGGCAATGAACAATGAGAGATAGTAGAGATACTATCCCGAGGTAGATGACGACCGAGAGTCCTAGGAGGAGAAGGTCGAATGACCTTTGATGGGATGAGGACGACGGGTAGCGAGGTCGACGTCGAGGTGGACGAGTTCTCCTAACTGGGGTGGAGAACCTGGAGACTAGCCAACGGCGACGAGCCGTGGGCGAGAGAGAGAGCAACGAAGTTGCTCGACCTTGAGGACCTTAGGTGAGGACCTAAGGTGTCGACAGCAGAGTCCTTCAACAAAGGAGGAAAGAGGGGAGGGCGAGGTAGAGATCAAGCAAGGGAATGTTGCAGGGAACGGATGATGAATACCACAAGAGTAACTGTAAGGTGTATACTTTAGGTGTCAGATCAAGGTTAGAAAGAGAGAGGTGTTTGAGAGGAGCTCGAACTTATATACCCCGGCTGTAAGGGCTTTAGGGCAGGTATATCCCAATCTGGTAATGGTGGTCCGTGCGCAGTCTAATCTAACATAGTAAGAGTCCGTATCTGCAATAGGAAACCCGGAAGCAGTGTGGTGAGGTTTCGCCCGATTAGGCAGGAGGAGTCCTGCATGGGAAGTTCACAAGCATAGGGACGCATCATGGGAATCAGTGTGGCGCAACGCATAGTGATGGCACGTGAGTGATCACGTGTGTAAAGTGAGGTCGTGGCGCAACACGAGGAGGAGGCGATGTTGAGGGGAGATCTGGCCTCAACTGAGGTGCTGAGGAGAGCACAGGGGGATGGCTGTGTGAGGAGGCACTGTAGGGCAGTGCTGGGAAGATCCGAAGGGCGAGAGGGTGGCCCTAAAGGAAGAAACAGGTGGGAAGATCCCAAGGGGATATTCCAGGGAGGATCCGGGGAAGATCCAGGATCGGGACACAGGAGGGTGGCTGTGTCAGGAGGGGCGTTGCAGGGAAGGCAGTGCCAAGGGGGCAAAGTTGGGCTGTGCAAGGCAGAGCCGGAGATACCCAAAGGGCGAGGGGCGGCCCTAGAGAAGGGGGAGGG
>JBBPQP010000623.1:0-20549 GCA_038092555.1 Boletus subgraveolens
TAGCTGCTGCCACCTCTAGATCCTTATTGTACGCTTCTCCGGTAACCTAGTTACCAAAGTCTTGGGAATGCCCGGACTATAAAAAGTTTGTACCTAGATCTGAATGATCATCTCCGTTCACTCCTAATTTTCTCACTACGGTTCCTCTCATTGTCATCGTCGTCGGTCCTCATCCTTGATCGACTCCCTTCCTCGTTCTAGTATCCAGTCCTTGTCCTTGACCGGAAAGTTCTTATCGTCGTCTATCTGACCCTCGTCCTAGGTCGGACCGCTCATCATTTTACTCAGTCCGTTCCAGACTTCGTGTTCTCTCATCATTGTGTACCTGGGACTATTCCAGATACTCTACTCTCCTGTGGTCAGTCGTAGCCAACCCTTCTCATCTAACTTCCCTCCTACAGGACCCCTTGGGACAAGTATTCTCGCCCCTTCTACATTTACCCTTACAAGGTCTTCAACCTTGTTACTTGTTTTACAACGTAAGAGTGGAGATATTGTTCTAGTTCTCTATTAATATGCTCTGTTTGTCCATCAGTTTGAGGGTGGTATGCGGTTGAGATCTTTTGGGAGATGGAAAGAAGTTTGCAGAGTTCTCGTGTGAAGTCCAAAATGAACTGAGGTCCGCGGTCTGAAACTATAGTAGAGGGAAGTCCGTGGATGCACCAAATATTGTCTCTAAATAGAATAGCTAAGTCCAAAGAGGAAACTGTGTCATAACAAGGAATGAAGACAACTTCTTTAGAGAAGCAGTCTACGACAATGCAAATAGCCGTGTAGGTGTTGGATTTAGGTAATCCAGTAATGAAATCGACCGAGAGATCTTCCCAGGGTCTAGTAGGTGTAGGTAAAGGAATAAGTTTTCCTGCCAGTGCCTTTGAGGATCCCTTTGTTTGGGCACACACTTGGCAGCTATCTACATAAGTTTTAACGTCTTTGGTAACTCCAGGCCAAGAGAAGTGACGAGTAAGTAAGTTAATGGTACGTCCATGTCCACAGTGTCCTGCGATTGGATGATCGTGACATAAAGAAAGAAGTTCAATACGTAAGAGTTCAGGAACAAAGATTTTGTTTTTATCATTTTTGAAAATATTACAATCAGACACAAAAGAGAAATCTTGAATAGCATCAACACCCAATTTGGATGATTCTTGCCTCAAAGATTCCATGAAAGAAGAAGATAATTGTACATTATTAATAAAAAGGTGGGGGGGAAGTACAGTAATGTTCTCATTATGGTCCTTTACCGCATCGCCATGATCTGGTCGACGTGATAATGCATCTGCTCGTCCATTACTTGATCCAGGTTTATAAATAAAGATATAGTTGAACTCTTGAAGAAGTGCGTGCCAACGTGCTTGCCTTCCTGAAAGAGTTTGTGGCTTTTTCCAGTATTCGAGATTCTTGTGATCTGTCCAGATCTCAAAATTCTCTCTACCGATAAGGTAATGCCTTCACTCTTCCAAAGCACGGATAACCATGAGGAGTTCTTTATTGTAAATAGGGTAGTTCCGCTCAGCAGAGTTGAAAGAATGAGAGATGAAGGCGCATGGTCGCCAAAGTCCGTCGTCTGATTTTACAGAAAGAACTGCTCCAGTTGCTATATCCGAAGCGTCAGTCTCGACTCTCATCTCCTGATTCCGATTAGGATAGGCTAAAAGAGGAGCTGTCTTGAATTTGTTCTTAAGCGTGTCAAACGCTTTCTGTTGTTCAGGACCCCAGTGGAAGGGAACATCTTTTTTGGTAAGATCGTTCAGGGGTCGGGCGATGTCTGCAAAACCTTCAATAAATCTTTGATAATAGTTGCAAAGTCCAAGGAAGCCTTGTAGTCCTTTGAGACGCGTGGGAATAGGCCAGTCCATAACTCCTGACACCTTCTTTTCCTGCATCTCGACTCCTTCTTTAGATACTACCATACCCAAAAAATCTACTTTGTCCTTCGAAAACTGACACTTTTCTGGTTTCACGTAAAGGTCATTCTCCTTCAAGCAGCGAAGAACTTCCTTCACGATCTCCTCGTGTTCAGCTTGCATACGTCCTTTTGTAAATAGCATACAATCGTCGATGTAAATAACCAAGACAGCGTACATGTCGTTAAATATATTGTTCATCATGGTTTGAAAGGTAGGTGGAGAGTTCGTCATACCAAAATACATAATAGTAGGTTTGTAAGTGCCAATAGAAGTAACGAATGCTCCTTTCCATTCATCGCCTTCTTTGATTCTCATGTTGTTGTAACCCCAACGGAGATCAAGGCAGGTGAACATATCAGCGCCTTTGAGCCGATCAATGAGTGTGGGAATAAGAGGTAGTGGGTAAGTGTTCTTGATGGTGCCTTCATTTAAATATCTATAGTCCATAATGAGATGTTTCTTTCCATCCTTTTTAGGAATAAAGAAGACAGGTGCAGTTTGAGGGGATTTAGATGGTCGGATATATCCCTTCTTGAGTTCTTTTTCCATGAACATGCGAACTTCATCCATTTCTACGTCAGAAAGAGGAATGATGCGTCCTTTCTTGGAAACGAAATCTTCCTTAAGATCTATGGCATGATCCCAAGGTTTTCATTCAGGCATATGTTCCGATTCCTTTTCTGAAAACACATTTAGAAAGTCATGGTAGACTTCTGGCACCTTTTCTTTTAACCCTTCTTCGATAATGCGGATGGAGGATTTCTCGCTACATAAATGAGGAAGTGGGGGGTAGGGTCCACCACCGATGACTCGGCAGTATTCTGTACAACGAGGAAAGGAAATAGTTTTAGAAAACCAGTCAATGTCCGGGTTATGGCGATAGAGCCAATCATAACCAATAATTAGACGATGAGAACCAAGTCGAGAGACGTAAGCGTCTATAACCTCAAAATGGTCATTAATGCCAATGATTAATTTAACCATATGTGTGACCTTGCCGATAGCTCCGTTAGAGCCATCTGCATTAATAACTGCAATAGGGTTAGCAATCGCGTATTGTTTGAGTCCATGTTGTAGTACATAAGATTCATCGATAAAAATATGAGATGCCCCCAAATCCAATAGTGCCTGAACAGAGGATTTCTGCCATTGGTCACCATGTTTTCGCATCAACACGGTTTTGACAGAGAATTCACCGCCAAAATGCAACATGGAAGATCTTTGAGCAATAATAGAGGAATCATTGAGGGATTTATAGATGGGAGAATTTTCAACTTGCCGAACAAGGGAATCAAGCACACTACATTTTAATTCCGGCACTGCACTCCAAGGAGTCACCCTTTCAGAATGAAGATTTTTATTGGCAAGAAGGATAGAAGAAATGGTACAAATGGGAAAATTGTCCTCCATGCAATCTACTATACTGTTCTCACTAGATGTGTCTGAAGTAGTAGTATGAATGCCGGCACTAAGCGCAGTGGGAGAGAAAGAAAGATTGTCTATTTGTTCGCAGAGACCCTCATCATCTATGAACGTTGTCCTTTTAAACCCTTGGCAGCATGGTGTTTAGCTTCTACCTCGAACTTGTCTCGGTAGTAAGCCTCCACCTCAGGAGACATAAAGTTATGCGCAGATTGCGCGTTGATAGAAGTCGGGGAAAATTGGAAAGGGTGAGATGGCGGTGTTGGGAGAGGGCGAGATGGAATAAATTGTTGAGCCACGTGTGCTGGCTCAGGTGGATACTTGTAGGAACCAGTGTCCCAGTTCCAAACTGCTTGTTGGCGAACCTGAGGTTGCCTCCTGCGGTTGGGGTTCTTGGCACAATCTGGCCATATGTGGCCTGCCTGAGAACACCCGTAACAGGTATGAGTTTCCTTTTGTGGAGTCACTTGTTGTGCTCCAATTTCCATGGGCGCTCCTCTGCCCGGTTGGATGCCTGTGGGCGTGAAACGATATTGCCCCTGAGGCGGGCGCAACAGTGGCGGGTAATGCGGGTATTGGCCTCCTTGCAGCCTTTGAAATTGTCCTTGCGGACGGGGAGGTGGTCGTGACAAATATGATGGTCCTGCTCTTGGTGGACCTCTTCCAAGGTAAAGGTCGAGGCGGGAGCATTTAGCTTCTGCCTTTTGTAAATTTTGAAGTCTACTGCCTTTTTCAGTAGCTCCTTGGCAAATTCGTCGTCTATATTGGCTTCTCACCTCAAGACTTCGAAACATTGTAAAAAGAGGTCAATGGGGTGACCATTTTGTTTGAGAGCCTCTAACTTCTTTAGAGACTTGTGAGCCAGAATATCTATCTGGAAATAGTCCTTGATTTCTTGTTGGAGTTGGGCCCATGTTGGCCAAGCCCTTTCTCCAAGATCTGTGCCAGTAGGTACTCCTGTCGCATCGATCTCCTTATCTTCTTCCATATCAAGGTATTTTTCCAGAGTGATCTGGGCGAATCCTTCTGCCTTCTTTTCGAACCTTGAGAGAACAGCGACTGCCCTCAACTTGTCCGATTTCCAATTCTGGGCTGCAACCCAAAGGCGAAGCTGGATCCACCATAGTCTGAACTTGGCTCTGTCTCCATCCCACTTGTCTGGGTCGGAGATCTTTTTTGTCACAGATGACCTTTCGGATTCCAAATTGAGGTCTCGAATCCGTGAGACCAAATCATCAATATCAATCTGATTCGACATCCTTGTGTTCTTCGGCAAATATGAAAGCTAAAAAAAAATATGAGATCCTTACTGTGCAGTATCTTCCAACCACACTCTGGGGACTCGGCAAATGAAACTACATAAAAAGTACTTCTTCGACCACAGGTAGTATCTTCTCCTGCGTAAACTCTGGTAACAGGTTCTCTGGTGACCGCAGCGACCAGGAACAAAACTACACATAAAACTATTGAGGTAACGTAATGTGTTCTACCTCTCGAATCACTTCGAGGACTACCAGTGTTTGGAATAAGCTCAGCCTAAGGCTGCACAATGGCAGTTGTTCCCTAGTCGCTCTACGCAAATTGGGCACAACCCCAATGCTGGTATCACCTCAAAGAAGGGACTGAGAATTTCTATACTAACGAGACAAAAGCTTGGGTGTCAAGACCCACGTCCGAAAGGCACGGACATAACGAAATAAAAATGTAGGAAAGCTCCCAAGGGCACTCCTTAACCCTAGAGTCCAGGTAGTGTTTTTAGTCTAATCCAAGTGTTATGATTGCTCTTTCAATACAACCACTAACCGGACATCAACACAGAGGAACACTGTCTGGCGAGGGACAAGATGGAAATAAAAGATAGCCTTGGTCCTTAATCAGAACTTCCAACCTAAACCATAGACGCCAGGAGGACAGGAATGACAAGTGGATTAGACTGAGGTGTTACGATATAGTGTACAGGTATATATACTGTTGAGAAGTGAGCACGGACCAAGTGCTGTAAATAGTAATGACTAAGTATGGTCAAATGAAAGTACATGGGTGTGAGAAGAAGAAGTTGATGATGGGAAAAGGAAGTGTAGCATCATGAGAAAAGAGCGGAAATTAATAACACGTGCTATGATATCATTGTGATCAGGTGACCTTTCCCACGGTCACGTGCAATGTGTCAAATAATATGAAGTGAAATGTTGTTTACAAGTGTTCGTAATGAAAAGTTTGAAAATATTACATATCATAACACTGTGCACCTTATTTGATTCATTATTTCATTGATCCCAGACATTCAGCACCCTCTCGTTTCAATCCAACGCAGGAATAGATGTGAAAGACACATGATGAAGACAAGTCAAGTCAGACACTTGCAACATGATTTCTTTTATTCAACCATACTGTTTCTCACTTATTTCATTTTTACTATACTTTCATTTTGTGTTTAGGTTTGTACTGCAGAAACAAGCAGTGGACATTGAGCAGTTGGACTGCATCAGATTAGATCAGACTGCATCAGACATGCACAAACACCATAGGTTTTACACAGAACCATCAACACGTCCCACAGACACAGCAGTACATGATAAAAGCACAGCTCTACCCATCCAGTTACCATCATTATTACTTGTCATCCATTCCAGATGTCACCTGAGCATCTTTTGGGCACCTGGTTACTTGTACAAGACATCAGATGCTACCATTCTGGACCCAAATTATTATCACAATCATCATTGTTGTCATCCTTGCCAACATGCCATCCCTCTTGCTTGTTGTTGTTGTTACCAGCATTCCGCCTCCACTTTTATCTGCATCCAAGCCATCTGAGCCATCATTCAACCTGTCATCATCATCCCTGTTTCATGATCATCACCCACCATCATCACCACTCTGTCCCTCACTGTTGTCAGACTGACTGGGGACAGTCAGTTTCTAAAATCTCCCTCAGATGTAAAGATCCAATATTTCCTACAGCAACACTACTCCTATCTGACCCTATCCACTTGTCATCCACACACAATTCCTTTCAGATCACTTTAGGATTCGTAATTAGTAGTCAGACTTTTCCTATATAGCTTAATTAACTGTTCAGGATCAAAGCTAGATTATTCCAACCCTCTTGCATATTTTATTTCCTTATTTACAAGTCTAGGGTATTCCCTGGACTATAAAACTCTATCTATTTCAACTCAGAATGGAGTTTTCAGCCCCTGTGCTGTTCCCTCACTTCTGTGTTGCATGATTTCCTGTTTAGGCAATATTTGTCAGCAATGCACTGTGGTGAGTCCAATAAATCCTTCATACTGACATCCCAGGAATCCAAACCTCTTGGGATGACCATCCCCTTGCACCTATACACATTTATCTGTGTTTTACAGTGCAGGACTGCATGACATGGATCATCAACAGGGGGTGCAGCTGCTGCTGCAATTTGGTTGTCTAACAGGGCACCTATAATAATTAATGTTGGGTATAGAATGTCATTGGTGAGGATTAACCATTCTCAATTGAAATTAAGATAGTACTACAATGTGCACCTTGGGAAATTTTCTCAAGGAGGGCAAGGTCTTCCTGATACTTCTGTTTTTTTCTGGCACAAGCTTTCTGATGCAGAGGTAGACCAGCTGACTGGAATTGTTTGCCACATATTTCACATTGGGCAAGCTTTGATCAGTCTGGAGGCATCTAGGAACAACTCTATGGATATTGAAAGGACAAGAGGAAGAGTGGGACTGTACTAGATGATGGATGTGACAGGGAAAGCAAGAGGAGACCTTGCAGCGCACAATCAACAAACAGAAGCTTTGCCATGAGGCACCAGTGTAATCACAATGCCATCAAGATAATATTCCAACTCCGCGTGAAACTGTAGTGCTATCTCAATGACCATTACAAGACTACCACAAGCGTGCCTGATTGCAATAAGCGAATAAGTTTTCCGACACACTACTACCAACATTCGCTCACCTTCACTTCAACTATGAAGCAAACGTATCTCGACTTTGTCGTCGATCAATGGTCCACAGTGCCTCCCGTCGAGAGTGTGGATCTCGCCGGTAAAACCGTCGTGGTCATCGGTGCCAACACGGGCATCGGTTTCGAAGCTGCGAAACATCTCGCGCGTATGAATCCAGCCAGACTTATCGTCGCTTGTCGCAGCGACAGCAAAGGAAGGGCTGCCGTTTCTGGTACGTGTTCGTGCTACATGCTTCTTCTCGATGTTCATCCCTTCAAGAAATCGAATCGGCTACTGGATTCCAGTCGTGCGAACCATGGACTATCGACCTTGCTGACTTTTCGTCCATCACCAGCTTTGCGGAGAGGTTCCAACGGGAATGTGACCGTTTAGACATATTACTCATGAACGCGGGAGTTGCAGCTGTGGAGTACCTGGAAACTGTTGATGGATGGGAGTCAAGGTGAGATTTGTTTTTATCACGTATGCTGGACGTCTACTGAATGTGGATGCAGCCTCCAAGTGAATCACCTCGGTACATCTCTCCTGTCGTTGTTACTATTACCTCGTCTGGTGGACACTGGGAAGAAGTTCGGGAGCACGTCCCGCTTGGTGGTTGTCACCAGCGGAGCTCACTACTCGGTGGATGTCCCGGAAGATGTCAAGGAATCACCTAACCCGGTGGCGATGCTCAGCAGCCAAAAATATAGAGATGCTTCGTAAGTCATCATCCCGCTCTCGACACTGCGACGTCTGCTCACGAACGTTGTCAAGGGTCATGCGTCATCGCTATTCTCAGACGAAACGTGAGGTTCCATTCTGCCTCATTCTACACCGATAATTAATGGACCCCATCCACCTTAACTTTCATAGTCTTGAATGTCTTCTTTGCACGCGCGTTGCAGGACCGATTGCAGTCCATCACGCCATTGACTGTCAATGCTGTCAACCCGGGCTTTTGCTACTCCAACTTAACGCGGAATATCCAAGGGACGTTCACAATTGTGCTGATAGCCATTATGCAGGTACTGTTGGCCTGGACATCTGAACAAGGGAGTCGCCAGCTCATATACGCTGCTATCGGCGAGCGACACAATGAGGACCACATGAAGGGCGCATATATCAGCCAAGCAGCAGTCGTCGAGCCTTCTGACTTTGTGATTAGCGAGGAGGGCAAGAAGATGGAGGATAATATCTGGGTGAGTGTGTACATGCTATAATTTTACTGTGAAATTAATCTGCGTTATTGCAGAGGGAAACCGTTGAGATATTGACGAAGGAAGCGCCTCAGTTAAACAAGATTGTGCAAGAGTACCTCGTTTGAATGATTCCGTTTTCGGTTCGTTGGCGAGTCTGTGTCTGAGGTATTGTGATGTATTGGGGTTCCTGTGGGACTTGATGACAAGAACATGCGTTAATTTAATGATGTAGTCCGGGGAAGTAAGCACTGCAGATGATTACATAGTACTATGGTGAACTTGGAGCTTGCGATGTGCGACAGAAGTTCTTCGGGTGACACGTTGACAGATGGCTCGCAGCAGGGTCATGAGCCTGTTAGGCCGTCAGAAAATGCTGGGGTTAACACGTTAAACGACAAGCACGGATCGCGAGGGATGAGTGAACGAGACCGACAGCCCCGTACAACTCCAGGTGTAGATGGCACTGGCGCCGAATTTCTATAACGTTGTTTCCTCTACACAGACCGAAGAGTTCAAGGAAGCCCATTCTTCAATTTACTACAGGTCGAATATCGTGTCTCCATGTTCATCATACACCGGCCACAACATACATTGTTCTTACATCAATATATTATGAGTCCTGCAACCTCAAAGCGCCACTAGAATGAACACAAAAATGGATGCAGGCGTCTAGTATCCGTCAGCAGGTAGTTAAAGGCGATGGAACAGATGGCAAATCGTTGTTATGGAGCGATTGCTCACTGTGATGGACGACGAGCGCACAAAGAGAAGCAAGCACAGCGGAACAGGTTAGGACGATATGAAACAAGCTCTTTTGCGCTAACAAAGCGGAAGCCATGATGGAGATATCAACCATAAAACTCCACAGGGCCGCCAGTTCATGAAACGCGCGTTGCAAACGATGAGATTTTTGTCAAGCTCATGGCAGGGCACTCTACGACCAGCCCTGGGCACAGAAGATCAGTGCTCGAGGCTTGACTCACCAAAGGCAAGATGCGTAGCCTTGTGCGAATTTTGCGTCCTCATAGGCAAAATGATCGTCAACTGGTTGTTGCCTATATCATTGTACAGACTCTCATAACGGTGTTGGTACGGCAAGGGCATACGCGTCCCTGCGATACCACTTAGGAGTTAGCGCAGGCACGTTGTTATAAAGCAGCCCGTTTTGGGGCGTAAATATAAACCAAGATAAATACCTCGTTGGCTGGCAGTCGCGTAAAAATGCTGACTGTTCACATGAAGAATAGGGTCATTCCCATATTCGTCGAGGTCTTTTGAGTTAGTACTAAGTAGTGACTCAGCTTCTTTACGCCTCTACTGCGTGCAATGATACGCTGCTTGATAACAATGTGAGTTTTGACTTAACGCATACGACCCCACTCTGCCTAGGTGTTGCTAGCGTTTTCACTCGGCACGCGCACACTAGTTGCACATAAAAACGGCCAAATGAGTACTCATAGTCCAATCCACCTATCTCAACCATTACCAACGCTCACCATTACTTCAACTATGAAGAGAACGTATCTTGACTTTGTCGTCTGTCAATGGTCCACAGTGCCTCCTGTCGAGAGTGTGGATCTCACCGGTAAAACCGTCGTGGTTGTCGGGGCCAACACGGGCATCGGTTTCGAAGCTGCGAAACATCTCGCTCGTATGAATCCAGCTAAGCTTATCGTCGCTTGTCGCAACGACAGCAAGGGAAAGGCTGCCGTTTCTGGTATGTGTTCGTGCCACATCCTTATTCTTGATGCTCATCCCTTCAAGAAATCGAATCGGCTACTGGATTCCAGTCGTGCGAACCGTGGACTATCGACCTTGCTGACTTTTCGTCCGTCACCAATTTTGCGAAGAGGTTCCAACGGGAATGTGACCGTTTGGACATACTACTCATGAACGCAGCAGTTGGGAACATGGAGTACCAGGAAACTGTTGATGGATGGGAGTCAAGGTGAGATTTATTTTTATTACAAATGTGTGACATCTGCTGAATGAGGATGCAGCCTCCAAGTGAATCACCTCGGCACATCTCTCCTGTCGTTGTTACTATTACCTCGCCTAGTAGACACTGGGAAGACGTTCGGGAGCACGTCCCGCTTGGTGGTCGTCACCAGCGGAACCCACTACTGGGTAGATATCCCCGAGGATGTCAAGGAAGCATCTAATCCAGTAGCGATGCTCAGCAGCCGAAAATATAGAGATGCTTCGTAAGTCATCATCCCGCTCTCGACACTGCGACGTCTGCTCACGAACGTTGTCAAGGATCATGCGTCATCGCTACCCTCAGACGAAACGTGAGACTCCATTCCACCCTCATTCTACACCGATAATTAATGGAACCCGTCTACCTTGACTTCCATAGTCTTTAATGTGGTCTTTGCACGCGCATTGCAGGACCGATTACAGTCTATCACGCCATTGACAGTCAACGCTGTTTGCCCGGGCTTTTGCTACTCTAACCTAAGGCGGAATATCCGAGGCACGTTCACGATTATGCTGATTGCTATTATGGAGATACTCTTGGCCCAGACATCTGAACAAGGGAGTCGTCAGCTCATATACGCTGCTATCGGCGAGCGACACAATGAGGACCACATGAAAGGGGCATACATCAGCAAAGCATCAGTCGTCGAGCCTTCTGATTTTGTGATTAGCGAGGAGGGGAAGAAGATGCAGGATAATGTCTGGGTGAGTGTTTCCATGTCATAATTTTACTGTGAAATTTACCTGCGTTATTGCAGAGGGAAACCATTGAGATATTGACGAAGGAAGCACCTCAGTTAAACAAGATTGTGCGAGAGTACCTCGTTTGAATAATTCCGTTTTTGGCTCGTTGACGAGTCTGTGTTTGACGACCAAGGTCCAAGACCATGCATTCCCTTAGCCTCTGAGTTGGAATACCAGAACCATACCAGTCTTAGATGCAGCTTCAAGTTTCTCGAAATTTGTACGTGGACAACTCATAGACATGATGTGACCTGCCGCCAGGCGACCACACGAGTGCGTGCCTATCCCGAACCCAAGTAATGAAGTGAACTCGACTCTGAGTGCTGAGCAGTCGGGAAATATACCATTGGCATTTCTAGACGAAAATACCGTCCTATCTAAGATCAAGGGACGGTATCGTGATGACCCCTTCTTCAGTATGGTGATGGACGCACCAAAGACATATCGTAGTAACTTCGAGGCTAGGGACGGATACATTCGTCCGAAAACAAAGGATCAGATCATAATCTGCATACCAGATGTTATGATCGATGGCCGGAAGGCCAGAGAACATCTGATTACTCAGGCCCATTCAATCTTAGCTCAGGAGAAATAAAGACACCAACATACCTGCGGGATTACATGTGGTGGAAAGATCTAGTGAACGACGTACAACGCTCTCACATTGTGGTCATTGAGTAGTAACTATGTTAACATTGTCTAGACGAGTATCTGCAAGTTACCCGGTCAACCTGCTGTATATAGCCGGGTTTAACCTGTACCCAATACCAGGTTACCCGGCCGGGTATGGTCAGTACAGAGTCATGCCTTTGGATGTCGCTCGTGTGCGTGGCGCGAGGGGAAGAAGCACCGCCGCGCCACTTTCGGTCGCTCGGCCACTGAAGACGTTGCTTTGTCGCTTCACTCGTACCTCACTACGAGACAGAGCTGTCATCCCAGACCCGTCTGGGCTCTGGGCATACCCGGGTAGCACCCGGGTACACCCATCTTGGGCCCTAAATTAATATCAAAAACAGCCAGGTGAGCTACTCCTAGTCCAATCCACTCATCCCCAACCACTGCCAACGCTCACCTTCACCCCGACTATGAAGAAAACGTATCTCAGCGCTATGGTCGATCAATGGTCCACAGTGCCTCCTGTCGAGAGTGTGGATCTCACCGGTAAAACCGTCGTGGTCGTCGGTGCCAACACAGGCATCGGTTTCGAAGCTGCGAAACATTTCGCATGTATGAAGCCAGCCAAGCTTATCGTCGCTTGTCGCAGCGACAGCAAGGGCAAGGCTGCCGTTTCTGGTACGTGTTCGTGCTACATGCTTCTTCTTGATGTTCATCCCTTCAAGAAATCGAATCGGCTACAGGATTCCAGTCGTGCGAACCGTGGAGTGTCGACCTTGCTGACTTTTCGTCCGTCACCAGCTTTGCGGAGAGGTTCCAGCGGGGATGTGACCGCTTGGACATACTACTCATGAACGCAGCAGTTGCAGCTGTGGAGTACCAGGAAACTGTTGATGGATGGGAGTCAAGGTGAGATTTGTTTTTATTATGTATGCTTGACATCTGCTGAATGCGGATGCAGCCTCCAAGTGAATCACCTCGGTACATCTCTCCTGTCGTTGTTACTATTACCTCGTCTGGTAGACACTGGGAAGAAGTTCGGGAGCACGTCCCGCTTGGTGGTCGTCGCCAGCGGAATGCACTATTGGGTAGATATCCCCGAAGATGTCAAGGATTCATCTAACCCAGTAACAATGCTCAGCAGCCGAAAATGTAGAGATCGTTCGTAAGTCATCATCCCGCTCTCGATACTGCGACGTCTGCTCACGAACGCTGTGAAGGGTCATGCGTCATCGCTACCCTCAGACGAAACGTGAGATTCCATTCCACCCGCCATTCTACACCGACAATTGATGGCCCCATCCACCTTGATTTCTATAGTCTTTAATGTGTTCTTTGCACGCGCGTTGCAGGACCGATTGCAGTCTATCACGCCATTGACAGTCAACGCTGTTTGCCCGGGCTTTTGCTACTCCAACATAAGGCGTAATATCCAAGGCACGTTCATGATTATGCTGATAGCCATTATGGAGATACTCTTGGCCTGGACATCTGAACAAGGGAGTCGTCAGCTCATATACGCTGCTATCGGCGAGCGACACAATGAGGACCACATGAAAGGCGCATATGTCAGCAAAGCAGCAGTCGTCGAACCTTCTGACTTTGTGATTAGCGAGGAGGGGAAGAAGATGCAGGATCATCTCTGGGTGAGTGTGTCCATGTCATAATTTTACTGTGAGAATTACCTGCGTTGTTGCAGAGGGAAACCATTGAGATATTGACGAAGGAAGCACCTCAGATAAACAAGATCGTGCAAGAGTACCTCGTTTGAATGATTCCGTTTTTGGTTCGTTGACGAGTCCGTGCCTGATGTATTTCTATGGGCCCCCAAGACACCCTGCCAGACGATGGCGTGGTTCCCCTCAACTGCGTCTTTTAAGGCACACGGTCCAGTTGTAGCCAGCGCTCCTCCATCCTGACGTGGAGATCTCTACGACGAATACGAGGACCACAAATCCCCCCCCGTTTTGGCGATTATTCGTCAATCGGAGTCGGTTGACACCCACTCGTGAAGAGACCAGCACCAACTATGGTTCCGAGTCCTACACGCCATTTAGAAACATGTTTCAAAACGCCGACCAGGCATTTGGTTCACGCGTGATTGCGTGGTTTTCGTTATCGCAATTCTTGTGCTTGCTATCTGCCTGACATCGGAGCTTATGTCAGATCCCTGTATGAACCCGCGCAGTCAGCATGATGTGGCGTCTCAATTGCACCGTTGTGGATTTTTCAGACCCAGTGACCATCTCCTCTGCAGATAAATCGGTCTATTAATACAGCGCTCGACGCTCGTATTGACCAGCAAGCTCTCTACTTCTTCTCCTTTACTATGCAATCTCATCCACAGAAAGACTACATGGTAACCTTTGCTGCATTGCAATCCCAATACGGCTTTGGAGGTTTCCCCACTCCACCGCTTCCCAAGACAAACACTAAAACGCGGAAGTTGTACAAGTGGGGGGCGTCTCGCTCATCGTCCATCGCATCCCTGATACGATCCATGATGTACTCCGACGCGACACCCCCCTCCGTCGCGACACGCCGTGCCAACTCAGGGGACTCTGACCGAGTCTGAATTGCACGGACAGGGGCAGTCTCCCATTCCGATCATGATTGATGTGATAGTCTCTCATCACATGCAATGTGCGTGGGATTCGCTATGAACTCCATTGTCGTAATACTGAGGGTTTTTTATCTAGATGCCTGCACCCATTTGTATGTCCATTCTGCGAGTGGCGCTTTGAGGCTGTGGGAGTCATAATAGATTGATCTAAAAGCAATGTATGTTGTGGCGGGTGTATGATTAACATAGAGACACGATAAAGTTCAACCTGTAGTAAATTGATTCGGTCCGTGTAGAGGAAACAACGATTACTAGACATCCGGCCCCAGTACGATATCTATTACATCCGGAGTTGTACGACCCCGAGTATTGGACTCATTCCTTCAGATGCCGGCGCCGCCTCCGGTCTCGTTCGCTCATCCCTCGTTCAAATCTGTGCTTGTCGTTTAACCCCTGCGTTGCTTGACGGTCTAACTGACTCGTGACTCCACTAAGGGCAATCTGCCATTCAGGAAACTTCTGTCGTACATCGCAAGTCCGAAGTTCATCATCGTACCATGTAATCATCTACAGTGCTTACTTCCCCGGACTACGTTATCAGTATAACTAGTATTCTTGTCATCAGGTCCCACAGGAACTCCAATACATCACAATACCTCAGACACAGACTCATCAACGAGCCAAGAATGGAATTATTCAAACGAGGTACTCTTGCACAATCTCGTTTAACTGAGGTGCTTCCTTCGTCAATATCTCAATGGTTTCCCTCTGCAACAAGCCAGGTTAATTTGACAGTAAAAAATTATAGCATGGACACACTCACCCAGACATTATCCTGCATCTTCTTCCCTTCCTTGCTAACCACAAAATCAGAAGGCTCAACGACTGCTGCTGCTTTGCTGATATATGCGCCCTTCATGTGATCCTCATTGTCTCGCTCGCCGATAGCAGCGTATATGAGCTGACGACTCCCTTGTTCAGATGTCCAGGCCAAGAATATCTCCATAATGGCCATCAGCACAATCGTGAACGTGCCTCGGATATTCCGCCTTAAGTTGGAGTAGCAAAAGCCCGGGCAAACAGCGTTGACTGTCAATGGCGTGATAGACTGCAATCTGTCCTGCAACGCGCGTGCAAAGAACACATTAAAGACTATGGATGTGTTCCATCAATTGTCAGTGTGGAATGAGGGCGGAACGGAATCTCACGTTTCGTCTGAGGGTAGCGATGATGCATGGCCCTTCACAGCATTCGTGAGCAGACGTTGCAGTGTCGAGAGTGGCATGATGACTTACGATAGATCTCTATATTTTCGGCTGAGCATCGCTATCGGGTTAGATGATTCTTTGACATCTTCAAGGATATCTGCCCAGTAGTGAGTTTCGCTGGCGACGACCACCAAGCGGGACGTGCTTCCGAACTTCTTCCCAGTGTCTACTAGGCAAGGTAATAGTAACAACGACAGGAGAGATGTACCGAGGTGATTCACTTGGAGGCTGCATCCATGTTCAGCAGATGTCCAACATATATAATAACAATAAATCTCACCCTGATTCCCATCCATCAACGGTTTCCAGGTACTCCATGTTTGCAACTGCTGCGTTCATGAGTAGTATGTCCAAACGGTCACATTCCCGTTGGAACCTCTCCGCAAAGCTGGTGACGGACGAAAAGTCAGCAAGGTCGATAGTCCACGGTTCGCACGACTTGAATCCAGTAGCCGATTCGATTTCTTGAAGGGATGAGCATCGAGAGGAAGCATGTGGCACGAACACGTACCAGAAACGGCAGCCTTTCCCTTGCTGTCGCTGCGACAAGCGACGATAAGTCTGGCTGGATTCATACGAGCGAGATGTTTCGCAGCTTCGAAACCAATGCCCGTGTTGGCCCCGACGACCACGACGGTTTTACCGGTGAGATCCACACTCTTGACAGGAGACACTGTGGACCATTGAGCGACGACAGATTCGAAATGCGTTTTCTTCATAGTTGAAGCGAAGGTGAACGTTGGTAGCGGTTGGGATAGGTGGATTGGACTAGGAGTAGCTCACCTGGCCATTTTTATGTGCAACCAGTGTGCGCGTGCCGAGTGGAAACGCTAGCAACACCTAGGCCGAATAGTAGTGTCATATGTGCTAAGTCAAAACTCACATTGTTATCAAGCAGCGTATCATTGCAAGCAGTAGAGGCGTAAAGAAGCTGAGTCACTACTCACTACTGACTCGAAAGACTTCGACGAATATGGGAATGACCCTATTCTTCATGTGAACAGTCAGCATCTTTACGCGACTGGCAGTTAACGAGGTATTTATCTTGGTTTGTACTCACACCAGTGTCCAGTTTCTGCCATTCAAAAACGGGCTGCTTCATGATAATGTGCCAGCGCTAATTACTGGTATCGCAGGGACGCGTATGCCCTCGGCATACTAACACTGTCACAGTCTGTACAATGAAATGGCGACAATTAGTTGACGATCATTTTGCCTATGAGAACGCAAAGTTCGCACAAGGCCACGCATCTCGCTTTTGGTGAGTCAAGCCTCGAGTACTGATCTTCTGTGCCCAGGGTTGCTCGTAGAGTGCCCTGTGAGGTTGACAAGCATCTCATCGTTCACAACGCGCGTTTCGTGCCCTGGTGGCCCTGCGGAATTTTATCATTGATATATTCTCCATCACGACTTCCCGCTTTGCTAGCGCAAATGTATGACTTACGAAAACTCGGCTTTCTATTTGATGCTCCCATCGTCATTGATCTGGGGTACTTCTCAAGTTAGGTGCCCTAATTACCCCATTCGCAAAGTCTGCCTTCATTCCTGATACGGTGTGTATAAAGTCCTCAATGTTAACGTTGAACAACGACGTTGCAGATCTGGTTTAGTTGTGGAAGGTCCTTACAGTTAGGGCCCGGGTCATCATCGAGAGTTTTGTGTCTCCATTATCTTTCGTCAGTGCATATGCGGTTCCATGCCCAGCTATGCATACTTGAATATATACGGGATGATTTCCGGCTTGTGTAGCTGACTACCGTCTCATGCCACCAGGTGTTCCACTGTCCGCCTTTGCGAACGCGGCGATTTAAACCGCGCACAAAAACTCTGATGGAGGGTTCACCTAAGTTTTCCCCTGAATTCCTCAACCTAGCCCTACTGGCATCGAGCTACCTGGGGGTTCAAGACGGTGGTGTTGGGTATGTGTGGACTCTTCTGGGTCTGAAAGTTCGAGATATGTATGTAAGGTTAGCTAAGCTAATATTTCGGCAAATAGAAAATTTCGCGTATGTTTGTTTGTTTATACCGTCTCTGCAATTTCTTGGGACCGTACAATGCAACCATCACTCATCCTGCGGTCAGGCAGGTCAGCTTGGAAAGGTCGGTTTTTGTTACAGGTCAATGGCCAACTCTAAAACATATAACAGGTCCATATTTTGTGGCCTTTTCAAACTTGAAGCAAGCATTAGAGGACAATGTCCCCATACGGACAAACGCGCGAGCTTGTACCGTCCTACCAACCTTTGTCGGGTGAGTGAGTTGATCTGGAGTATTTGTTTTCACTTGACCTGTGAACGTTGATAACGTCCGATTTTTGGTACACAACGGCAAAGACTATGTGCCGGTGACGATCACACAAGACATGACTGGCCACAAACTGGGTGAATTTGCCCACACAAAGAAACGATTCACTTACAAGCAAGTGTTTTCTTGGTGTTTGTTCGAATGACGTCTCACCTTTGAAATCAACTGCAGGGCAACAAAGAATCGATGAGTGTCGGCAGCGGTAACGTTGCCACGCACTGTTTCACTCTGCACATCGACTGGCCATTCTTACCCTGCAGATTGCCCAGGGATGTGTGATGGATCACCCACGGGCATGTTTCACGACATCGACGGAAGCTCGGAACGGAAGACAGCTCGTATGGGTGGATGTAGATGAGTCACATCTGCCCGGTCTCGAATGATTAGCCCAAGTACATACGTCCTCGTTGTGTGATCTCTGCTACCGTGGTGATATGTTCCCGCGGGTGGGTACATCCGAGCTGAGCCACGACCGTATCTTGCTACTTTCCACTCCAAGCCGAGGCCTTGTTTCATATCGTCCTAATCTGTTCCGCTGTACTTGTTCCTCTGTGTGCACTCGTCGTCCATCACAGCGAGCAATCGCTCTATAACAACGAGCTCCCATCCATTCCATCGTGACAGATACTAGATGCCTGCACCCATTTTTGTGTTCATTCTAATGGCGCTTTGATGTTGCAAAACTCATAGTTTGTTGATGTAAAAGCCATGTATGAATTATGGCGGGTGTATGATGAACACATGATATTCAACCTGTAGTAAATTGAACCATGGGCTTCCTTGAACTCCTCGGTTCGTGTAGAGGAAACGACGTTATTAGACTCGGAAATCCGACGGGTCTAACTGACTCGTGACTCCGCTACGGGCCATCCGTCACTCGGGAAGCTTCTGTCGTAGTAGATCGCAAGCTCCAAGTTCATCATAGTACTATGTAATCATACTTCCTCGGACTACGTCATCAAATTAATGCACCGGTATAACTAGTATTCTTGTCATCAGGTCCCACAGGAACTCCAATACATCCCAATACCTCAGACACAGACTCGTCAACGAACCAAAAACGGAATCATTCAAACGAGGTACTCTTGCACAATCTTGCTTATCTGAGGTGCTTCCTTTGTCAATATCTCAATGGTTTCCCTCTGCAACAAGCCAGGTTAATTTCACAGTAAATTATGGCGTGGACACACTCACCCAGACATTATCCTGCATCTTCTTGCCCTCCTCGCTAATCACAAAATCAGAAGGCTCGTCGACTGATGTTTTGCTGATATAGGCGCCCTTCATGCGGTCTTCATTGTCTCGCTTGCCGATAGCAGCGTATATGAGCTGACGACTCCCTTGTTCAGATGTCCGGGC
This sequence comes from Boletus subgraveolens, assembly GCA_038092555.1. Classification (NCBI taxonomy): domain Eukaryota; kingdom Fungi; phylum Basidiomycota; class Agaricomycetes; order Boletales; family Boletaceae; genus Boletus; species Boletus subgraveolens. The sequence continues at coordinate 19,311 of JBBPQP010000623.1, forward strand.
CAAGAGCATCTTCATAATGGCTATCAGCATAATCGTGAACGTGCCACGCATATTCCGGGTTATGTTGGAGTAGCAAAACCCCGGGCAAACAGCGTTAACAGTCAATGGCGTGATAGACTGCAATCGGTCCTGCAACGCGCGTGCAAAGAACACATTAAAGACTATGGAAGTTAAGGTGGGTTCCATCAATTGTCGGTGTAGAATGACGGGTGGAATGGAATCTCACGTTTCGTCTGAGCGTAGCGGCGACACATGACCCTTGACAACGTTCGTGAGCAGACGTCGCAGTGTCGAGAGCGGGATGATGACTTACGAAGCATCTCTATATTTTTGGCTGTTGAGCATCGCTACCGGGTTAGATGCTCCCTTGATATCTTCGGGGATATTTACCCAGTAGTGAGCTCCGCTGCTGACGACCACCAAGCGGGACGTGTTCCCGAATTTCTTCCCAGTGTCTACCAGGCGAGGCAGTAGTAACAACGACAGGAGAGATGTACCGAGGTGATTCACTTGGAGGCTGCATCCTCATTCAGCAGATGTCCAGGATATGTAATAGAAGCAAATCTCACCTTGACTCCCATCCATCGACAGTTTCCTGGTACTCCATGATTGAAACCCCCGCGTTCATGAGTAGTATGTCCAAACGGTCACATTCCCGTTGGAACCTCTCCGCAAAGCTGGTGATGGACGAAAAGTCAGCAAGGTCGATAGTCCATGGTTCGCACGACTTGAATCCAGTAGCCGATTCGATTTCTTGGAGGGATGAACATCAAGAAGAAGCATGTAGCACGAACGCGTACCAGAAGCAGCAGCCTTGCCCTTGCTGTCATTGCGACAAGCGACGACAAGCCTGGCTGGATTCATACGTGCGAAATGTTTCGCGGCTTCGAAACCGAGGCCCGTGTTGGCGCCGACGACCACGACAGTTTTACCGGTGAGATCCACACTCTCGACAGGAGGCACTGTGGACCATTGACCGACGACAACGTCGAGAAACGTTATCTTCATAGTTGAAGTAAAGGCGAGCGTTGGTAGTGGTTAGGATGAGTGAATTAAATAGGAGGGGCTCACCTGGCCGTTTTTATGTGCAACTACTGTGCGCGTGCCGAGTGAAAACGCCAGAAATACCTTGGCGGAACGGGATCATATACGCCAAGTCAAAAGTCACATTGTTATCAATCAGCGTATCATTGCAAACAGTAGATGGGCGTCGAGAAGCTGAGTCACTACTTACTAGAC
>JBBPQP010000624.1:0-20513 GCA_038092555.1 Boletus subgraveolens
CGTGCAAGATCCGTCTATATCTTCTCTCCGTCACAATGGGACGTAAGTAACGTCGCGACTCTCGAAGCATATACGCAGCTAGATTTAAAATTCGGATCGTCACCATGATGCGACCGCAATGGCCCGGCGTGTCTTCTCGACGATTATACATTGTCCATCGGCCCTGATCATCCTGGCCCAAAACCCCTTGATCCACACGGTACGTACGTTACTTGTGCAGTTCTGAAGACTGAAGCTCCTTATTTCGGTAAACAATCGCGAGAGGTTTTTTTTATTCCCATTTGTTGTTCTATGAGGTCTGACTCCTTGCTTGGCGCTCTCTATCATACGCAGTGAGGTGGTGTGCGTCCCGTCACTGAACAATATGCTGTGGAAAGCCCGAGGGTGTGTGGTCGAGGGGGTATATCGCCTGCGTATCGTAGCTACGCCTATGATGGCAGTTTCTACGAGTACCTTCTCTCCTTGGCATCCCAGAGGAACTCCAACCCTGCCGTTAATTTTCATGGAATGACCATCGGACTCCTTTAAACTTGAAAGCTTACTTGAATTATATATGGATGTTGGGACGCCGTCGTCATCATTCTACAGCACATGACAGATGCCCTTGCGGTAAGATCGCGTAGATGAACGACGAGCCAGCTTACTCGCTTGAGTTGCTTCGTTCCAGATGCTATTATTGTCAATTCGTGTAGGGCAACCTTTGCGCCTTCACCGTACCCTTCATTCTGATAAGCCAACCTCGGTGAGCATCATCCCTTCACTCGTCGTGGCCCTCATTTTAACCCGTGCCGAATCATCCGGTCGACTGGGCCACCACCATGCTCGGGACAAAGTTCTTCAGTTGACATCGCTGCCAATCTCGGTCTTCCTGAACAAACTTTGATGTGGTAGGGGGTGAGACAGAGCTGAGAGATCGCGTCCTCGTATGTGTACACGTTAATGGTGGTACCTTGGAGTCCTATTTTGTGGCAGTAAAAGATGTGCCGACCGATTCGTAGCGTGGGTGGCCAGAAATGTTGATCTTGCGTGTAGCAGAGGGAGAGGGATGATAGAAAGACACGACTTGAAGCCGCTAGGGCCATCGGTGACTCCAGGGGTGCAGAACATTGTGATCCGGGAATGGAACGGTAGTACTGCATTTGGCCAACAATGGAGAGGTTAGCCCGAACCGTGCGAAAGGGACTAAGTTTGTGCTGTGCATACTACTCTATCCATCTGTTGCCTCGCTCGCGTCGACGACAATGCCTTTCTGTCCCAAATGTCCCGGTCGCTCGTTCATTGATGACAACGCCGTCCAAATGGTCGGTACTCTTTTTCCCGAGATCGCCTGTGGTGCCACTTGACGACCCCTCTGCCAGCATATGGCATCTGGTACCCACCGTCCGGCTGGTGCCTATGCTTGTGGAAAGTGTAGCAAGAAGCTGGGCTCCGAAATGGCCCTCGAGCAACACACCAAAGACAAGCATCCCCCCTTCGAGTGCGAATACTGCGATCGGGCATTCCCCACGGATGCCGGCCGTTTGGCCCATCAAAAGGCCAAACACCAACCCACGTTCAAGTGTCGCCACTGTGACGACGAGTTCCTCTCGGAGGATGCACGGGAGCAGCACGAACACGATAAGCACTACTTTGAGTGCAAGCTCTGCGGTAAGAGCTTCACCCAGGTGGAAGCGCTCCGGCAGCACGAACATGCTAAGCGCTGTTTTGAGTGCACACTCTGCGGCAAGGGCTTCGCTCAGGCAGAAGCGCTCCGGCAGCACAAACAGGACAAGCACTACAAGTTTGAGTGCAAGCTCTGTGGTGAGAGCTTCCCCCGGTTGGAAGTGCTCCGGCAGCACGAGTGGACTACGCCACACATGAAATGCAGCTATTGTACGATGAAGTTCCTTACTCAAGTTTCCAAGAGTGCACACGAGGACTCCTGCAGTGGCAACCCCGCCAACAGTGTCACACGCTCCACTCGCCCATCTGGGCAGGTTGGTTTACTGCCGTCAAATACTCCAAAGTCGACGGCAAGTGTTGATGGCGCGTCATCAAGTTCTGCTGTCACCCGCAGCACAGATAAAGGGTCAGAGTCACCCACTTCTCCTTCTCATTCGTCAGATTTGGTACTGGACAAAGGAGACACATTTCATGGAATTACTTCCACAGATGCACCCAGCGAGGGGACTACTGTCGAACAGCCTCGGGTCTGCGCGCATTCACTCGAGCCCTGCGTGTGCTCGATATGTCGACGAGTGTCTTCCGAGTCATCAAACACAGACAAGCCTGTGTTAGATGACACGGGGAATGTCGTCACCACTGATGATAAACATCAAGACGATTCTACGGATATCCGTAACGCTATTCCTCAGTGTACACACTGCCTTGAGGTATTTAAATCTGAAGACGCCCTTCAGGATCACATTTGCGCTTTCCGTGCAGCTATGCTCCGACCCCATTGCCCGGTCTGCTATACTCAATTCGATGACGCGCTGTTACTTCAGGAACACATGGAAGGTCTTCTGTCCTTCTCATGTCACCTCTGTGTGACTCGGTACTGCTCGGATGAGATGCTGCAGGATCATCTGCTCAGTCATCCGACGTGTAGCAAGTGTGGCGAGCCCTTTGCTGATGATGTTACCCTTTGCGCGGTAAGGATCTTTAGTCTCACGACCGTTTCATCGATGAGCGCTACCATTCACTAACATGGAATCTATTATCAGCACGTGGCATCAGACCACCCAGTCGTGGTCTGTTGGGACTGCGATGGGATTGTTGTCGAGACAGACAGTCTCGAGTTGCATTACGCGGAGTCTTCCGCACATCCATCGTGTGGATTCTGCGGACTAGGCAAGAGAAACCAGACCGATATGGATGAGGTTTGTGTGATCGCCATGTCACTGTGATACACATGTTTCTTACATCCCCACACAGCACGTCAGGCGCGTGCATGCCCCAAGTGCGGAGATGGAAGACGACAGGGAATGTGGCATCGTAAATGTCAGTGCCAGATCATAAGTAGCTTGGCACCGTGCTAACTCGGTTTTGTAAAATTAGACGAGTCCCGATGAAGAGGCTCCTTTAACAGAAAAACAGCCCCCCGGAACAGATCGGGAGGAAGCCGCACGAGAACCTTTGGAGGAGCCCGATTGCACACCACCGCCATCTGTTCCAATAGTTGTTAGTCCGCTTGGTGGACCTGGTGACGAGTTTCACAATAGCCCATCACAGACGGAATCGTCCCTTTCCTTCTCGCCTCAGTCGCTCACGCCATCCCAGGTCGAACTATTAGATGAGGCAGCTGTGAATCCGCGTGTCATCAACGGAGATGGACCCCCACATGTGGACGCACACCAATATGAATCCCCTTCGCTAACACCCTCGGAACATGGCAGCGATGTAAGTCAGTTACCGTCGCTCGCCTCCGAAACAACCAACACTGCCATGAATAACGATACCCGACCTCTGTCTCCCGCGACCTCCGTTTCGGCCGAACCGCTCTCTGATACAAGGTCACGTCCCCCTCCTTTCTATTTGTGTCATCGCTACTAGACCAGCCGACTGACATGCTGACAGTACGCAGAGCTCTCCGACTTCATCCATCCACTCGGTGATGTTTGTTTCGGCCGATGGAATACCCGAATATACCCTTGAAAACCGCGCAGTGTTGGTTGCCACCAGCGCCGGTTCCCCTTCGTCGGGTCGTACTCCCCTACGACTTTCGTCATCGTCGTCCCTTGAATCTCTAGATATGGCAGAGCCGAGCCCTACGCGCGTCGAGGAACGCGTGCCGACCTCGGACGGCGCGAACGCAACAAGCACGGGTATGGGTACTAGTAACGTGACGCACCGGTTGCACTGCCGAATTTGTCGTTTGGATCCGTGCGAGGACATGATTGCGACGATCTGTGGCCATTTGTTTTGTAAAAGGTGTGTGTGTGTTGCACGTTTGTGGGTGATGGGGTAATGTTTACGAGTCGAGGGTTTGGTTTTCGTTATGTAGGTGCATCACGCAGGCCGTCGTTGCAAAGTCAGAGTGTCCGGTTTGTAAGAGCGCAACACTGCTGTATTGCCTCTTCAAGCTCGATCTATCGGTCTAAGTCCGAGAGCCCGCTATGTACTGCGTGCGCGTTATCTCTACACAGCTTGGAGGACCGACTCGTCTTGGGCATATCTTGCATTATCTTTTTTTACGTGACGTTTTCCGCATGGACTCTCCTTGTTTAGATCATCTCCAACCGTGAACTCTAGCCCAGTTCCATCGGAGATAGAGTGGACGCCTACTACGCAGCTGGACGGTCGGCTTGTGAGTCCTTCTATGCCGGACTCACGGTGATCTCTTGGACGGACTCTTGAGCTTCGCGTCGTTGGCGTCTGCGTTTTCCGTTCGCTGACTCCCATCCACTTGTTTAGTTACGAGTACGTGTGGTCTTGAATGATCTCCTCCCGACCCGCGTGTTCTGAACTGGATACAAGTGCATTTCTACGGCCGTTATGAAAGACGCACGCTGTCCCATTTGTGAAGCACCGACGTTGCTGTATTGTTTGTTCCGCATTGATACGTCGGCTTGATCGTGGTGTAGTAACTCGTCTGCCAAGTCCCAACTTTACTGCCATTTGAGCGTCTCGATATGTTGTGGTTTTAATATATGTACATGGTTGATGCCAATATATGAATTGTGTTGTATCATAGTGCCCATTGGTCTCGTTTGGTCACGGTTCTCAACTACTTAGTATGAGCGGTGGTGAATATCTGATAATTCACACCAGTTCTCTGCACCTGTTCGTGATCTCGCGATGGCCGAAGATGACACTGTGTCCACATTTTCTAACAATGATGAAGCAGACCCTGACACCCTCAGCCTTCGTCAGTCAGTTGGGAGGAGTTGCAGTCAACTCGCCCACTTCGGTGCGGCTTGGGCTAACCTCAAGATGGCGGAAGGCGATTATCACGAAGTTCATATTACGACTGCTTGTTCGATATTTTCATCGTAAGCTGGTAGTGGGTCATTATCTAGCCTATGATGTGATTAAAAACCCTTATCCAATGTGTACGTGATGCGCGTTGATGACAGGGGTACTGCGGCAGACCACTTCAGCTGCCAGGGCTGCCTTCGATCGTGCAAGTTCCGTCTATATTTTCTCTCCATCACAATGGGACGTAAGTACGTCGCGACTCTCGAAGCACATACGCAGCCAGATTTAAATTCGGATCGTCACCATGATGCAACCGCAATGGCCCGGCGTGTCTTCTCGACGATTATACATTGCCCATCGGCCCTGATCATCCTGGCCCGAGATCCCTTGATCCACATGGTACGTACGTTACTTGTGCAGTTCTGAAGAATGAAGCTCCTTATTTCGGTAAACCACTGCGAAAGGGTTTTCTTTGTCCTCGTTTGTTGTTCTATGAGGCCTATTTCCTTGCTGGGCGCTCTCTATCATACGCAGTGAGGTGGTGTGCGTCCCGTCACTGAACAACATGTTGTGGAAACCTTGAGGGTGTGTGGTCGAGGGGGTATATCGCCTGCGTATCGTAGCTACGCCTATGATGGTGGTTCTATGAGTACCTTCTCTCCTTGGCATCCCAGAGGAACTGCAACCCTGCCGTTAATTTTCATGGAATGGCCATCGGACTCCCTTAAACTTGAAAGCTTACTTAAATTATATACATATGGATGTTGGGACGCCGTCGTCATTATTCTACAGCAGATGACAGACGCCCCTTATGGTAAGATCGCGTAGATGAATGATGAACCAACTTACTCGCTTCGTTCCAGGTGTACAATTCGTGTAGGGCAACCTTCGCGCCCTCACCATACCCTCCATTCCGGTAGGCCAACCTCGGTGAGCATCATCCCTTCACTCGTCGTGGCGCTCATTTCAACCCGTGCCAAATCATCCGGTCGGCTGGGCCACCGTCATGCTCAGGACCAAGTTATTCAGTTGGCATCGCTGCCAATCTCGGTCTTCCTGAACAAACTTTGACGTGGTAGGGGGTGAGACAGAACTGAGAGATCGCGTTCTCGTACGTGTACACGTCAATAGTGGTACTTTGGAGTCTTATTTCGTGGCATTACAAACTGTGCTGACCGATTTGTAGCGTGGGTCGCCAGAAATGTTGATTTTGCGTGTAGCGGAGGGAGAGGGATGTCAGAAAGCTTGAGGCAGCCTATCGGTGATCGTGTTCTAGAGGGGCGCAGAACATTGTGATAGGAATGGAACGATAGTCCTGCATCTGGCCAGCAATATTTGGAGAGGTTAGGGTGGCTCGAACCGTGCGAAAGGGACCAGGCTTGTGCTTTATCTATCCATCTGTCGCCCCGCCTGCGTTGAGAACAATGCCTTTAACCTGTCCCCAATGTCCTGGTCGTTCCTTCAAGAAAGCCAAGGACCTCCAAGCGGTCAGTACTTTCTTTCCGAAATCGCCTGTGGTACCACTTGTTGACCCCTCTACCAGCACATGCAATCGGTCAGGCATCTGCCAGGGGTGGCTACTGTTCCTACTCCTGGTCCTACTGTTGCTACTGCTACCTATGGTTGTAAAAAGTGCAACAAGAAGCTACCCTCCAAAGCCGCCCTCAAGGCACACAAAAAGGAGCATCGCACCCAGTGCGAGTACTGCAGTCAGACATTCACCACAAAAGCCCTCAAGAAGCACATGAAAAAGGAGCATTGCACCCAGTGCGAATACTGCAACCAGACATTCACCATGGGTGCCAGCCTTTTGGACCATCAAAGGGCCAAACACCGACTCGGGTTCAAGTGTCGCTACTGTGATGTCAAGTTTCACTCAAAGGATGCATGGGAGCGGCACGAACAGGCCAGGCACTACTTTGGGTGCAGGCTCTGTAGTAAGAGCTTCATGTGGGCGGAAGCGCTCCGGCTGCACGAGCAGACTACGCCACACATCAAGTGCAGCTATTGTACGATGGTGTTGTTTACTCAAGAATCCAAGGGTACACACGAGAAGTCCTGCAGTTACAATCCCGCCAATAGCGTTACATGCTCAAATGCTTCAAAGTCGACGGCAAGCGTTGGTGACGCGTCATCAACCTCTGTCGTCACCCAAGGCACAGATGTCGATGAAGGGTCAGAATCACCCACTTCACCCTCTTATTCGTCAGATTCAGCAATGGACGAAGGAGAAATACTTCCCTCGACAACCGGAATTACTTCCACAGATGCACTTGGCGAGGGGGGTACTGTCGAACAGCCTCGCCCCTGCCCACATTCGCTCGAACCCTGCGTGTGCTCGATATGTCGACGAATGTCTTCCGAGTCATCAAACACAGACAAGCCTGTGTCAGATGATGCGGGGAATGTCGTCTCCACTGACGATAAACATCAGGATGATTCTACGGATCTTCGTGGCGTTATCCCTCAGTGTACACACTGCCTTGAGGTCTTTAAAACTGAAGACGCTCTTCGGGATCACGTTTGCGCTTTCCGTGCAGCTATGCTCCGACCTCATTGCCTGGTCTGCTATACTCAATTCGATAACACGCTGTTACTTCAGGAACACATGGAAGGTCTTCTGTCCTTTTCATGTCACCTCTGTGTGACTCGGTGCTGCTCGGATGAGATGCTGCAGGATCATCTGCTCAGTCATCCGACGTGTAGCAAGTGTGGCGAGCCCTTTGTTGATGATGTTACCCTTTGCGCGGTAAGGATCTTTAGTCTCACGACCGTTTCATCGGCGAGCGCTACCATTCACTGACATGGAATCTATTATCAGCACGTGGCATCAGACCACCCAGTCGTGGTCTGTTGGGACTGCGATGGGATTGTTGTCGAGACGGACAGTCTCGAGTTGCATTACACGGAGTCTTCCGCGCATCCATCGTGTGGATTCTGCGGACTAGGCAAGAGAAACCAGACCGATATGGATGAGGTTTGTGTGATCGCCGTGTCACTGTGATACACATGTTTCTTACATCCCCACACAGCACGTCAGGCACGTGCATGCCCCAACTGTAGAGATGGAAGACGACAGGGAATGTGGCAACGTAGACGTCAGTGCCAGATCATAAGGAACTTGGCACCATGCTGACTCGGTTTTGTAAAATTAGACGAGTCCCGATGAAGAGGCCCCTTTAACAGAAAAACAGCCCCCCGGAGCAGACCGGGAGGAAGCCGCACGAGAACCTTTGGAGGAGCCCGATTGCATACCACCGCCATCTGTTTTAGAAGTTGTTGTTTCGTTCGGTGGACCTGGTGACGAGTTTCACAATAGCCCATCACAGACGGAATCGTCCCTTTTCTTGTCGCCTCAGTCGCACACACCATCCCAGATCGAACTATTAAACGAGGCAGCTGTGAATCCGCGTGTCATCAACGGAGATGAACCTCCAGATGTGGACGCACGCCAATATGAATCTCCTTCGCCAACACCCTCGGAACATGGCAGCGATGCAAGTCAGTTACCGTCGCTTGCCTCCGAAACAACCAACACCGCCATGAATAACGATACCCGACCTCTGTCTCCCGCGACCTCCGTTTCGGCCGAACCGCTCTCTGATACAAGGTCATGTCCCCCTCCTTTTTTTTCTCGTCATCGCCATAAAGATCGGCCGACTGACATGCTGACAGTACGCAGAGTTCTCCGACCTCATCCAGCCACTCGGTGGTGTTTGTTTCGGCCGATGGAATACCCGAGTATATCCGCGAAAACCGCGCAGTGTTGGTTGCCACCAGCGCCGGTTCCCCTTCGTCGGGTCGTACTCCCCTACGACTTTCATCATCGTCGTCCCTTGAATCTCTGGAAATGGCAGAGCCGAGGTCGAGGCCTACGCGCGTTGAAGAACGCGTGCCCACCTCGGACGGCGCGAACGCGACAAGCGCGGGTACGGGTACGAGTAATGTGGCACACCGATTGCATTGCCGAATTTGTCGTTTGGATCCGTGCGAGGACATGACTGCGACGATCTGTGGCCATTTGTTTTGTAAAAGGTGGGTCTGTGTTGCACGTTTGTGGGTCCGACGTGGGGCATTGTTTACGAACCGAGGGTTTGGTTCTCGTTATGTAGGTGCATCACGCAGGCCGTCGTTGCAAAGTCGGAATGTCCGGTTTGTAAGAGCGCGACGCTGTTGTATTGCCTCTTCAAGCTCGATCTATCGGTCTAAGTCCGAGGGCCCGCCATACACGGCGTGCGCGTTATCTCTACACAGCCTGGAGGACCGGCTCGTCTTGGGCATATCTTGCATTATCTTTTGTATTTTTACGTGACGTTTTCCGTATGGACCCTCCTTGCTAGATCGTCTCAACTGTGTTCTTTTAACATCAATCACCTGTGTTGTATCTTGTTTGTAACTCGAAGTTGTTATCTTGTATGCTCTCACACAGCCGATCGATCAACTCCGTCTAGATAGTCTGATGTACATATAATGTGAAGAACGGGTAGGTGATGGAGCGTTGAGGTTTCTACAGTTTGTAAATGGTACAAATGTCGAGATATTATACGGTGGGCTAAGGTTCAGGCCTCGGATGGGGCCATGCGCGAACTCCAGCCCAGTAGTGTCGCCCACACAAGTTCCATCGGAGATAGAGTGGATGCCTACTACGCGGCCGAACGGTCGGCTTGCGAATCCTTCTCTGTCAGGCTCACGGTGATCTCTCGGACGGACTCTCGAGCTTCGCGTCGTTGGCGTCTGCGCTTTCCGTTCGCCGATTCCCATCCAAAGATCTTTGTGCGTCCCTGTCAAGGAAGAAATATTTCAGCCGTGTTACTTGACAAGCAAGGCCGCCTAGTTTTACCTCTCGGAACTTGTAGTACACGAGCGCGGCGATGACGGCCAGCCAGTAAAATACGTATGAGAGCACGCTACCCACTGGCGTAGGCGATCAATAGTGCGGTCAGAGCGGAAGGAGCAGGGGAGCTCTTACATGTCGCGCTGTTTTCCCAACCGAAGATGGCGTAAAAGATGGACCAAGCTCCCGAGGAGTAGGTACAACAATTGAGGTGCCAAATGTTGCCCCGGACGTCATATGTGCCAGGGCCTGTTCCGCCAGCCTCATCAGAGGAGGCACCAATGAGCTTAATGAAGGCGTTCTCTTGGAATGCCCAAACGGCTTTCGAGAAGAGGCCGGCACCAATAAGTAAGATGAGGTTCGTCATGCAGATGAGAAATATTTTGAATGCTGTCAGGGTTTTTGGAAGCTATTAATGGAAGGACTTGGCAGGGGAGAATGACGAGATACTTGCTTGTTCGGCTGGCGAATTGGTACACGATGATTCCACATAGAATACCACTGATGATGCCAACAATGGCAGCAATGGGGATAGATGTAGCAGGTTGTGCGAGCGCAACGCCACCGACAAAGACAACTGCCTCGACACCTGTTGGTAGGAGGTCAGCGAGGGGAGCATGGTAGGAGGAAGGAACTTGCCCTCGCGAAGGACTGTAATCATGGGGAGGATGAAGAGGACCCATTTACTGGTTTTTGCGTCGCGATCGCGCGCTGGGAAAGAAGGTGAGAGGCGTGTCTCGAACAACGAGGATATGCCTACTTTGGTTGTCGAACGCGTTTTGGAGCTTTATGCGCCATTTCGTGCGCGCATTCTCCATTTTAAGCATGGTGACACCCATGACAAAGATCATAAGGGAAGCGATCAACTGGAATATGCCTGAGAATGGATCAGGGTTGTTTTCGACAGGGTGGGGCAAAGAGTGCATGCCTTCCCATAATTGTTCCGAGCCTGACCAGAGGTTTTTCGCCTGAGTGAACCAAAAGGCGACAAAGGCTGCACCGATAGAGACGGCAATAGCTAAGCCGACAAGTGCACCAGAAATGACCTGAAACACACGTCGAGAGGAGACAGAAATGCTGCAGACGGGACCATACCTGTAGCCTGAGTTTTCTGAGGACGCGAGATGTGACGGGGGTGGGATTGGACTCGGGGTCCAGAGACGCCGTGTGAGCTGGCAACGGGGCATGTGTGGTGGTGGTGGTGCGGTCGGGGAGGGATGGAGGAGGGTCGACGATCTGGTCGACAAGGCTGAGGAGGACGGAGATGATGAGGGCTGTCTCGAGGGCCTCGCGGAAGACGACAAAGTAGATGGAGAGAGAGAAGAGATTCTGGGACATGGTTGGGGTGTCCCTGAGCAGAATTGATGGTCGCTTTATCTGATAATTTTGTGCCTGATAGTGGTGTCATCTCATGTCCGATATCCGACCAGGGCCCATCTTATCAGATTTGGGTTGTTCCTTGTCTGAGCCATCATATGGCCGCCTTATCTGATAAAAATTTCTCATGATGTTTGATTATCTGATAATTTGTTCCTACCCTGACACGTCTGATAAAAACCGTACCGACCATGCCCTTCTCATACACAAGGCCCCCTCCTAAAAATGCCGACACCCTCCAGGCTCCTCTCCCTCCTCCCCTTGGCCACCACCGCCTTGGCCGGTGTCCAGGAACTGTGGTGGAACGTCACCTATGTCCAGGACGCAGATCCCGACGGCCTCTTCCCCCGTCGCGTCGTTGGTGTCAACAATACCTGGCCGTAAGCAATCCTAACCTTGCCAGAGTCACTTGACGCGACCCCCTTTCACAGACCGCCCCCACTCTCCGTCAACACATCCGACTCTCTCCTCCTCCACGTAACCAACTCACTCGACGCACCAGCGACGCTACACCATCATGGCATGTACTTCAACTCCACCAGTTGGATGGACGGCGCCGTCCAAGTCTCTCAATGGTATGCTCCACGACGTACCCTCCTCGTGCGTTACTCACGTTCCGTAGTGGCATTCCCCCTGGTCAGACCTTTGATTATCTCGTCCCAATAAATTCCTCTGGCCAGCACGGCACCTTCTGGGCTCACGCCCACGCGAACGTGAGTTCATTTGTCCTTTTCCAGCCAAGCTCATGTCGTTTCGTCATGTAACCAGGGCCAATACGTCGACGGCCTTCGTGCACCCCTTGTTTTGCATCCGTCGAACGAAACATACCAGTACGACGAAGAATTCACCGTCATTCTGAGCGATTGGTATCACCAAGAACACGCCGTCCTATTTCAAAGCTTCATGAACATTGCCGATCCGAGCGGCATTGAACCCATACCAAGTAAGCTCTATTGTCATTACCTTGTAACCCATATCCCCTTTTTTGATCCGATGCCGTTATTTAGGTTCTGGTCTGATCTACTTTGCGCAAAACTCATCCTATCTGCCTCCCATCGTGGGAAGCTCTCCAGCTCTGGTAACCTCTGCGGTAGGATTCAATGAGAATGCGACTCTACCCTTTGTTCCAGGCCGCACCTATCGGCTGAGAATCATCAACGTGGGCGCATTTTCCGCATTCTACTTTTGGATTGACGGTCACGACATGCGCATCATCGAAGCAGACGGAGTAAGTATCCCATCTCGTCTCTGACCCTACTGACGACGACATTCATCATTCATATAGACAGACGTCCAAGAATATCCGACAAATATGCTCAGTGTCTCTGTTGCACAACGTTACTCCATACTCGTTCAGGCTCGGAACGATACGTCTTCCAACTGGATGATCCATGCTAACATGGACACCACAATGTTTGACCACGTTCCTGCGACACTACAAACGAGTATGTACCGTTCTCAGTTCATTCGCATTTGGCGACTGAGGCACACCCAAATAGATCTCACCTCTTCCATCACATATACCCCTGGGCAAAGCATTACTGACCTAGGTCCCGTACAGAACTATTACACGACTAATGATACTGCACTGGTCCCGGTCGACCCAATTCCGCAACCTGTAGCTTCGCAATCCATTGAATTGGAGGTAGTGTTCCAAACCATGGATGATGGCACGAACCGTGCAACGCTCAATGGTTATGTCTACAACTTCCCGATCGTGCCCACTATCATGTCCGCTCTCACTCTCGGTGAAAATGCAACGGCCCAAGAAGCATATGGACCGTATAGCATCATGCTCAATCATCTCGATGTTGTTGACATTGTTATCAAGAATGGAGACAAGGGATCACATCCATTGTGCGACAACATTTTTTTCCCACTATGCCTCAGTTTCGTTGCTGATCCCCATGTCTCAGCCACCTTCACGGTCACAAATTCCAGATCGTCAATCGCGCCCAACAGTACAACTCGACGGATCCCACACTGAACCCTCCGCTGATCGAGGGGCAAGCCAACCCAATGCGCCGTGACACTGTTACCATTCCAGGCGGCGCATCCGCCACACTTCGGGTTGTTGCAGACAATCCTGGGGCTTGGCTTCTCCACTGTACGTTTTTTCCGATCACGCCCGCAAGATAATTAACCACTTTCGGCTAGGTCACATCGAATGGCATTTCGAAGCCGGTCTTGCAGTCCAGTTCATCGAAGCACCACTTCAGGTCCAGGAGCGCGCTGTAGGACAAGTCCCGTCGTCCTTGTATGAACAATGTACCGCGCTAGGCTTGCCTCAATCAGGAAATGCCGCTGGTCATGCGTCTGCGACGGATTTGTCTGGGCTGCCTTTGGGACCTTGGCCACAGGTAATGGGTTGGCTGCCGAAGGGTATCGTGGCCATGACTGGGTGAGTGTGCTTACCCCGATGTCCACGGCTATTCCAAAGGATTCGTCTAATGTGTTGTCTACGCAGGTGTGTACTCACAGCTGTCATCGGCATGTTGACTGTGGTATGGTACACGACGGGGGTCACGGACAGTGAGGAAGAGATTGAGCAAGAGGTGATGAGACGCATAGAGGCTAAGCGAAACCGAAAACACTTTGGATGGTTCCAAAGGGCAAACTGATGCTTGTCGCCCCGAGCTTGTAGGTAGACGGATTTCAAGTTGTTAAGAATCGTGTATGTAAATGGGATCATACAGAGGGAAGATATTCTCTCATTACATGACATGTTTTATCCAACGTAGTACTGCCAACGATTCGTAGATGTTAGAGCGCAATCCCCAGCGACTCCCACGGCAAACGGCTGTGTGTTGCGTCCGACCGGCGTCCATATATGGTAAATCGCCGGTCGCGGTGCTTGATACACGCAATCTCAGTTCCTCAGTCTCTGCGGCATTGTGCTCGTCCGTCGCGCTGTTGGGATGGTTCCCCAGCATCTATACAATGTGTCCGATTGCTCATTGTGACCTTGACGCGACCGTACAGCTTGGTATGTACATCTTCTTGTTTGGTTCCACTGATTCTTCTAGTTCGCGTTTTGAGCTTTCCACGAGGACGTGGTGGGCTTAAGGCCTTGATAGGTTGCTTATGGTGCTTGCAGCCTGGTTGGGATGGCTCGGGTACGTTAACCATCCTGCGCTTGTAGTGTTCTTGCTGTCGCGCCATGTCTGGAGCTAGCAAGGTCGCATCGACTCGTCTTGGGTCGCTGCGTGTGCTGTTCGTTGCATTGTCCTTGCTGCCTCATCTCATATGTTGTCTGACGCTGTTTCCATCTTTCTTGTGCTCCCGATTGTCCTCAACGCCTCTCATTTCTGCTCGTTTGACTGTATGCCATCCCTTGCCAATCCCTATATACCTGTGCCAATGTTGTGTGATATCACGGAATACTGCTTGCTCCATGATCCATGAGTCCCTGCTCGAGTACTGGGATCAGCGCCTGAATCCGAATTTATAGCAGGCATAGTCGAGCTAGAGCGCAGCGAAAATATCGTATTTACGATCACACTGTGAACCCGGAATCCTCGGGAGTCCGAATCGGGGACCGGCGCGAGCGCCGCTACGATTCCATACCGGATGATGTAGGGTCAAATGTACATGGTGCGAAACCTGCGTGCGGATTTCCCTGAGCATGTCGGGGCGGGCTATATATACGTACACAAGACCTAATTTTGAGACGCACAGGCCCGGGATTGAAAGGACCTTCGGCGATCCTTTTTGCGCTCGGAGTAAGACTTCGACGTCCCCAAGAAACACGTAGTCGGCGTTACCCGGGCTTTTAGAGACAAATTTTGTTAAATTTGCTCGACAGTGACTCCGAAATGATACGCCCTATCCGTTTTCTTCTCCGTCCCCTCTCTGCCACCGCTGTCGTCCCCGTCAACAAGCAGGGCCTCCTCAGATTGCGCTCCATGGCCACCGTAAACACACCCGCCTTCGTATGTACTTGTCTTTTGCATCACACCCGATTACTTCTAAGCCAGCTGTAGAACAAAGTTTTATACGCACCTCTGGCCGAGATCGATCCCGAGGTACAGAACGTCATCGACAAGGAAACCTGGAGGCAGTACTCTGGCCTTGAACTCATTGCCTCGGAGGTTCGTTCCCCTTGTTTTTCTTCTTCTTCTCTCTCCCCCGAAAACGACGTTCCTCGCTCTAAATACCCTTCCAAAGAACTTGACCAGCCGTGCCGCCATCGAAGCCAATGGTTCGATCTTGACCAACAAGTATTCCGAGGGTCTTCCTGGGGCCCGGTACTACGGTGGTAACGAGTGGATCGACGAACTCGAAACCCTCTGTCGCAAGCGGGCCTTGCAAGCATTCAACCTCGATCCCGGAAAATGGGGTGTCAACGTCCAGCCGTACTCTGGGAGCGTAAGTTCATATACCGGCTTGACATAACTCACTCCAGGGCTGATCGTCTTTTCTTTCTTTCTGTTTTTGCCCACCGTATTCAGACTGCCAAGTGTGTTACGTCGCTCGTGGTTTGGCTGGACAGGACTGATTGGCTTTCCTTAGCTTTGCAGCCCTGACGGCGTTGATTCAACCTCAGGACAGACTTATGGGACTGGGACTGCCTGACGGTGGCCATCTCACCCACGGTTACTACGTATGTTCCAACATCCTCTGACTTGGTCTCGCCGTCTCACCGGCTTATTGGTTTTATACAGACTGCCAAGAAGAAAATGACCGCATCTTCGATCTACTTCCAGTCCCTCCCTTATAGTCTCGACCCTTCGACGCAACTCGTCGATTACGCTGCCTTGGACAAGCAAGCCAAGATATTCAAGCCCCGTTTGATTATCTGTGGTGCTTCCGCTTACCCACGAGACTGGGATTACGCGGCGCTCAAGACTATCTGCGACAAAGAGGGTGCCTATCTGATGGCAGACATCGCTCACACGAGTGGTTTGATCGCCGCACAGGAATTGAACAACCCTTTTGACTACTGTGACGTCGTCACTACCACGACGTGAGTTGTCCCCACGCTTCGACTTCCCGTCCAGACCCCGGGAACTGAGCGGATTTAGCCACAAGACACTCCGTGGCCCACGAGCGGGTCTGATTTTCTTCAGAAAAGACGGTCAGAACCACCAAGACCTCGAGAAGCGCGTCAACGATGCTGTGTTCCCTGCTTGCCAAGGCGGTCCTCACAATAATGTTCGTCTGTCCCTGAACTCTTGGTATCGTATCGTAATGCACCTTTCCTGCAGACGATCGCCTCCGTCGCGACCGCACTCCTTCAGGTTTCCCAGCCCGAGTGGAAGCAATATGCACGTCAGGTCATCGCCAACGCTAGAACGCTGGCCTCTTACCTTGTCGAACGTGGTTACAAGCTCCAGACCGGTGGTACTGATAATCACCTCGTTCTTTGGGACCTCCGGCCTCTTGGATTGACCGGTAGCAAGATCGAGAAAGTGTGTGACCTTCTTGGCATCACTATCAACAGTACGTTCCACATTCACCTACCCTGCTCCACTCGTCGAAATCGAATCTTCTTTTTAGAAAACGCGGTTTCTGGGGACGCCTCCGCGCAAACGCCAGGCGGTATCCGTCTCGGTACGGCTGCTCTGACATCACGTAACATGGTGGAAGAAGACATCAGGATCGTTGCAGAATTCTTGCACCGTGCCGTTCAGCTCTCGCTCGTCCTGCAAAAGGAGGCTGGTTCGAAGCTGCTCAAGGACTTTGTCCGGGTGGCTACCACTGAGAGCGAGGGCAAGGTCGGGGTGAAGCTGGTCAGGGAACTGCGTCGGGACGTCGTTGGGTTTGCCCGCAAGTGGCCTTTACCTGGTGCTGACGTGTCTACGATTCAACGACCTGCGGGCATCGAAGAGGATGACTAGGGGGTTTTCTTTTTGGGGGGGGGTGATGCCGAAGATTCAACGATCACACGAGCGGAATTTATTATTTTCCGATTTGGACGTTTTCAACATCGTCCAGCAAAAGCGACCCAAACCATTTATGTATCCCTAGTCCCCACGTTCAATATGCACCTTGGCTTGTGCTATACAACGTACTTACTGCGTGGTGCACACTGCAATGACCCTGATTTTCTAGCTGGCTATCCGTCTTTTGTGTCACTTTGAATATTTTTTTCGTGTGGGGAAGCAAACGGCACTTGACTGAATGGAGTACGAAGGTTACGGGATCAAGTGTGATCGATGATCTGATCCTCTCACACCTCGAGCGCTTTGAGCGCCCTGAATTCAATTAGTGTAGTCGACTCTGTAATAACCCATACCTCATATACCCATCCCCTGTGAAAACACATGATTTTCCATTTCCCAAAGTTCATTTTCAGTGCTAACAGCCCCAATCAGAACCCATACTCTCTCATAAGCCATTCCCTGTGCCTATCCCGAGAGTATGGGTTACCACAGAGTCTACTGTAGATCCATTTTTTCCTGGACCCGTAGGAGACAGGTCTTCAGACCATTATATCGTGGGATGGACGTGGTCATGTCGATTGCCATAAATGAACGAAGGGTTGCTCTTGTTATCTGGCGTGCTAAGTACACGTTACTAAGCTCTCGACACCGGGTCGAGAGGCGTTGGAACGAAACAAAGATGCTATACATAAGAAACTTTGAACAGGAAAAGATGAAGCTTGATGAAGGCTCGATGTGGGGATGCCGCTGCATTCCAAGAGATCTAGTTTCAGATCATGATGCATAGGCATCCTCGGCGTCCACGATTATAAATATCAATGCCACCACTCCACCTATGGGCTCAGTATCATTTCTTCAAGAGAATATTTGGAAGTCTTGGTTCACCCCTACGTGACGCACCATAGCGCCCTGCCATGAACTGTAACGGTACGGGAGGGACTGCTAGATTTGTCTTTGGAAAAGTTTTTTTATTACCAGAGGACTCTGCCGTGATCAGGCCTGGGGAACGGGGCCTGAAGGCCTGAAGGTTTGACGAGTGACTGCGATGAGGTAGCGCCGTGCCTCTGTGCAGATATTTAACCCAGTCGGTATCACATCCCTCATGGATTCTCCAACCCACACTGCCTGGCCCCATGGATCTACTGCCCTGGTCTCCGCCTCTGAAAAGTAAGCGATGTTTTGGCCGCTTGGCCTCTCTCTCTCTTTTGTTTTATTTTTGCATAGAGAAACTGACGAGACAATTAATCGACCTTTTCTGTGCTTGTTTTCACAGTCATCGCGGGCTCGTTCCACGCTGTTGCGATCGCATGCACAGTTTTTCGGCTCGTCTTTCGCTGGTATATGTCGCGTTTCTGGTGGGAAGACGGTTGGGCCACGTTCGCGCTCACAGCCGACATGGTGTGTTTTGCATCTGCCTTGCTAGATCCATTCGAGACAGGTAAGGATTAGATCTCTTCTGAACGCGACTCACTATTTAGATCGACGCGTTTCGTCTTGAACCAGTCCAGGAACCGGCACTACTAGATGAAACCACTGACTGGACGGTGGCGATAGCGTTCCCGTGCGTTCTCTGGTACGTGCTTTCGATTCCGCGTGCGCGACTGCAGTGGCTGTAGTCCTTATTTATTTTGTGCTGATCACTTCCTTAGGGCTTGTCGGATAAGCATATTATTCTCCATCGTCCGCGTCGCGAACCCTTCTCAGCAGCTTCGACGCATTGCATTCCTCGTCGGCTGTTCGTTCATCGTCATGTGGGCCTCGCTGATTGGTCAGAAAATCGATATTTGCATAAAAAATAACTGTAAGATCGCAGGTTCGGTCGGACTCTCTCAACTTATCAGTCAGTCGTCCCAGTCATTCCCATCTTCACGCCGAGGATCTCAATCCTCGTTTGTAGCGGATGTGATTTCCGATTCTGCGCTCGTTGGTTTGCCTATTTATTTCCTCCGAAGCACAAGGATTACCCGTGGACAGCGGATTTTGATATATTCGGTGTTCTCTGCGTCATTGTTGATCACTGCGGTCACTATTTTACATTCTATCGTTCTCTTCATGGTAAAGTCCACCGGGACCATCGTCATCGCTCACGTCAAGGTAAGTCGTATTCCATCGGTGATCCTTTTTCTCGGCGCATCAGATAAGAAAAGAAAGGGAGAACGTGGATGGAGGGTTTCGTTCCCTTGACGCCCATGCCCCCATAATGATGTGACACATTCGCATTCGTTCCTTTTCTTCTTTTTGTTAGTTTGTTTGACTCACATGACATGACGTGGTAACAGACGGCGCTTTCGTTGATCGTATGCAACCTCCTCGTGATCGTGGCGTTTATATACCGCGTGTATCGCCGTGGAAAAGGGGGCGATCTGGACGTCCCGGAAGAGGTGATCTCATTCACGAGCGTGGATCTCAATACGGGCTTCACGGACAGTGGCGTGGGAAAGCACACGACAACGGGCGTCGTACAGGTCCCAACGGTGTCAGAGATGCCTCGCTCGACGGAAGTATCTATAGGGGTCGAGGAGAAAGACGAGGGGGCTACGGGATCCGACTCATGATGGCCGACGCAGTAGGCCTTTTTTTGTCGGTACGCGAGTTTTGTTCGGGGGAGGGGGGGAATCAAATCGTGGATCGTTCCTTCACATAGTGGTGAGAGCGGATACATACTGTAACATACTGTACAGTAACTCATAATGCACAAATCCTATACTTTCTGTCACCTAAGCCTAATAACGAAGATTGAGCTTTTCTCGTGGTCCACTCGTATGCACTATGTGCTGGTGTACTGTGTGAGAGGGAGGGAGGATACATTACTGATGATAACGAACAAAGAGAAATCGAGCGCGAATACTGTGTGCCGTACCCTCTTACTACATTAAATCACCCGATTCGTCCAAAGGCTTCACTTCTGTATAGTAGACTCCCTTATAACACATACCTAAATCGCCCAGCGACAGCAAGATTGCCTCCGTGTACGTCTTGGCGGCATCACTGAAATAATCAACAGAAAGGACTCATCTGTGTGAGCGATGAGAGGTTGAAGATTGGGGTAGGTCCAGACTGGTGGTACTGATGACCACTTCGTTCTTTGGGACCTCAGGCCTCTCGTAGCAAAATCGAGAAAGTGTGATCTCCTTGACATCATCATCAACAGTATGTTCCATCTTCACGTGCCCTGCTCCACTTGTCGAGTCGAATCTTTGTAGAAAACGCCGGGCGGTATCTGTCTCGGTACCGCTGCTCTGACATCATGGATAAAGACGTCAAGATCGTTGCAGATTTCTTGCACCGTGCCGTTCAGCTCTCGCTCGTCCTGCAAAAGGAGGCTGGTTCGAAGCTACTCAAGGACTTTGTCCGGGTGGCTACCACCGAGAGCGAGGGCAAGGTCGGGGTGCACTGGTTGGTCAGGGAACTGCGTCGGGACGTCGTTGTGTTTGCTCGCAAGTGGCCTTTACCTGGTGCTGACGTGTCTACGATTCAACAACCTGCGGGCATCGAGGACGGCTAAGGGGTTTCCGTAT